>BHFT01023987.1:0-47145 GCA_004320025.1 Laticauda laticaudata | reverse complement strand
GAGATTCTGCTGAAACGTTGCTACAACTTTAAAAGCACTACAATGACGTGGGATAATACCCGAAGGACGCTGAACAGCACACATGTAAGTACCCGCGAAAACTTAAAACACACACACACAGACACATATATATGTGTGTGTGTGTGTGTGTTTTATATATATATAATGCATAGACACACACATTTGTATCAGCCCTATAAGGAGGTTTGGTTTGAGAGAGAGAGTGATTGGCCCCAAGTCCCCCAGGTGGCTTTATGGGTAGGACTAGAACTCACTCACTTGGGGTTCCTACATTGAGTAGGGATAGGATTGGATGACCTCAATGGGTCTCTGACTCTGTAAGAAGAATGCTGAGCACCATGAGAGGCGCTGGGCTGAAGAATCTTGCTTAACCCAGGTTGTGTGGAGCAGTTTTTCTGAGCAGCAGAATTTCAAAACATACAATGACAGAAGAATGAGCCAGCAAGAAACTGCCTGGGATCATTAAAGGACCAGCCAGCCATTCATCCTTGTGCTCATTAAAAAAAGGTCTGGAATGCAAATTTGCATGGAATGCTCATCTCCACTAATTACACTTCTCCAATTGTTGATGACAAAGTAGAAAAAAAAATCACAGAAAGGCTTTTTATCTTATATACATATAAAAGGCTTCCACTTTCCAGCAGCAATGGGAGAAGGGATGATGCCAGAGGCCTTGCTCTTGGATCAGAGTTGGCCCAGAAAAAAACAACTAAGAAATAAAGAAATGAAAATATTTTAAACTGGAACGCCTATGGAAAATAATATTTGCAGCTCAGAATTAAACAGTGGAGGAGGAGGAGGAGGAGGAGGAGGAGGACGAGGACGAGGAGGAGGACGAGGAGGAGGACTGTGGAATCCTTGAGGGTCTCAGGTGGATTGTTTTCTTGCAGACATTTCATGACCAACCTAGGTAACATCATCATTCTCTTCAATTGTTTCCTTATTTTATTTTACCATGACTGCTATAATTTTGTCTATCTTGTGTAAACTACCAAGGATTTGCTTCAGTGGTGGTTAAGATATACGTAAGTGGTGAAAAACTAACGAAACGGTTCAATCGTGTCGTTCAGAGTTTCTCAACAGTGGCAACTTTGAGATGGGGAGGGGGACTTCAACTCCCAGAATTCCCCAGCCAGGCAGAATGGCTGGCTGGGGAATTCTGGGAGTTGAAGTTCCCCCCTCATCTTAAAGGTGCCACAGCTGAGAAACATCAATGTACTGTAGTTGATATTTTACATTCGGTTTGAGATGCGAATCTCTGCGTAGAGAGCTATTTATTTAGAACAGTGATGGGTAAATATGGTAAGTAAGCAGGTAATTAACTAGACAGAGAGATGGAGGGAGAGAGAGATATATATTGCAAGTAGATGGCTATGTACGTAAGTAAGTAGGTAGGTAGGTAGATTGGTAGATAAATAGGCAGACAGACAAACAGATAGACCAAGAGATAGATGGGCAGGCATTGTAGGTAGATAGGTACAGGTAGCTAGGTAGGTAGATGGATTGGTAGGAATGTAGATAGATAGGTTAGGCAGATTATTCCCCTAAAATAAGACTTATTTTCCCCAAAACAACACCTATCCTGAAAATAGGCCCTAGCATGTTTTACATATGCATCTAACATAAGCCCTACCCCCAAAACAGCTATTTACTCAGAACAGTGATGGGTAAATATGGTACGTAAGCAGGTAGGTAGCTAGACAGAGAGAGGGAGGGTAGGGAGAGAGAGAGATAATGCAATAAGATGGGTATGTGCGCAGGTAAGTAGGTAGGTAGATTGGTAGATAAATAGGTAGGTGGGTGGGTGGGCAGGCAGCAGACCAACAGACTGACAAATAGATATTGCAGGTAGATAGGTATATAGGTAGGTAGGTAGGTAGATTGGTAGGCATATAGATAGTTAGACAGATGATTCCTTGAAAATAAGATCTATCCTGAAAATAAGCCCTAGTAACATGATAACAAACCTATGGCACACATGCTGGAAGTTGCACACAGAGCCATTTCTGCCGGCACATGAGCCATTGCCCGGGACAGATCCACTGTGCATGCATGCGTGCTTCCCGCCAGCCAGCCGATTGTCGGGCATCTGCCACATGTGCGCAGGGGGTGGGGCAGGGGCACAGGAGACACATGGGCATGCGCAGAGGTGCACGGCACATGGGTGGGTCGCATGGGCATGTGCAGGGAGCGGGGGAGGGTCATGCACACATTGCATTATGGGTGCAGGCACATACGCGCGCACGTACTTTCGGCACGCGACGATGAAAAGGTTGGCCATCACTTCCCGAGCAACTTTTATGTGTGCCTCTAAGATAAGCCCTCCCAAAGACCTATTTACTTAGAACAGTGATGGGTAAATATTTCCAAATTTTGAAATCAAAATTCGCTTTTGAATCTGTAACTGGAACCTTCCCTGCCCACAGGGCCTCTTGGTTTGAAGGAAATATTGGCAGAGCCCACAAAGAAAGCGCTTCATTCATATTCCTCCCTGAGGCTGATTTGGTCTGAGGTGACAGAATGAACACACACACATACACACACACACACACAAACATGCATACAAAAACACAACAGGGTTTCAGATAAGAACATCAGGTCTATTTGCCCTAGGCCAAACATACTCAGTTCCCGGAATCAGCTGGCAAGCATTGGTAAGGAGGTGGCAGTTAAAATGCAGGAAATCGTCTCAAGCCCCGTTTTGTTGTGAAAAAGCAGATTTCTGAAGAGAAGACAGCTGGAAGGGACCTTGAAGGTCTTCTAGTCCAGCTCCTCTGTTCAAGCTGTAGACCCTAGATCATTTCAGACAAATCATCCAATCTTTTCTTCAAAACCAGCAATGTTGGAGCACCCACAACTTCTGAAAATAAATTGCTCCACTGATTAATTAACAGAATAACAGAGTTGGAAGGGACTTCTTGGAGGTCTTCTAGTCCAACCCCCTGCTCAAGCAGGAGACCCTGTTTCATTTCAGACAGGTGGCTTTCCAGTCTCTTCTTGAAACTTCCAGTGTTGAAGCACCTACAACTTCTGGTGGGAGGCTGTTCCGCTGGTTAATTGTCCTCACTGTTAGGAAGTTTCTCCTTCGTTCCAGGTTGCTTCTCTCCTTTGTTCAGTTTCCATCCATTGTTTCTTCTCCTGCCCTCTGTTGCTTTGGAGAATAGGTTGACCCTTTCCTCTTCTTTGTGGTAGCTCCTCAAACATTGGAAGATTGCTATCATTTTCCCCCTGGTCTGTTCTCTAGATCAGCTCCCTTCTATCGGGAGTTTCTGCTTTCCAGGAGGATGTCAGAGTATATTCATGAACTGGAACAGAGCAGGGTAACAAGGTCAGCCAACGAAGAGGCACAGCAACTAAGTCAACCAATGAGGATTGGAAACTGAAACTAGAATTAGCCTAGGCTGGAAACTGAAACTAGAAGTAGCCTAGGCTGGAAACTGAAACTAGAAGTAGCCTAGGCTGGAAACTGAAACTAGAAGTAGCCTAGGCGTGGCTCTATATTAAAGCTCTAAAGCTATGTTGAGCTTTGAGTCTGTCTATTGGAAATGAAACTGCTTCTCTCCTCGGCTTGCCTGCTGAACTGAAATGAAACCGATGTCTGTTTCTGAGCTCCGGAGTTGAGTTTCTGCTCTGCACTTGCAACATGTTTCTGTCTGAGTTTTCTCCATATTGGAGAAATCTACAAGTGGTTTGTAAAATCTACTTATTATGTTTACAAAGGTGTTAAATGAAGCATCAGCCATCCGTGTTTATTTTTTATGTTTCTGTCTGAGTTTTCTCCATGTTGGAGAAATCTACAAGTGGTTTGTAAAATCTATGTCTGCGTGAAAGCAACCAAGTTCAGGGAGCAACAACGGCCCCACAGCCTCAGAAACCTTTCACCCTTAGCAATGATGATGTTACCAAGTTGGGTCATCAAATGTCTGCAAGAAAACCATCCAGCTCAAAGCATATAGAAAACCCCACAGTTGTCATCCTCTTCCTCCTCCTCCTTTTCCTTCCCTTCCTTTTCCTCTTCCTCCTCCTCTTCTTCCTCCCTTCACCTTTAATACTGATGGTGTCACCTCGTTGGGTCATCAAACGTCTGCAAGAAAACCATCCAGCTCAAAGCATATAGAAAACCCCACAGTTGTCATCCTCCTCCTCCTCCTCTTCCTCCTCCTCCTTTTCCTTCCCTTCCTTTTCCTCTTCCTCCTCCTCTCTTCCTCCTCCTCTTCCTCCTCCCTTCACCTTTAATACTGATGATGTTACCTCGTTGGGTCATCAAACGTCTGCAAGAAAACCATCCAGCTCAAAGAATACCAAAACCCCCACAGTCTTCCTCCTCTTCCCCCTCCCCCTGCCTTTCTCCTTCTCCCCTCCATGAACCTCCCTCCTTTCTAGCACTGATGTTGTTACCTAGTTGGGTCCTAAAACGCCTGCCAGAAAACCCCCAAGCTCAGGGAGCATTAAGGACCCCACACCAAAGAGCCTTCAGTAAACTTCCTCACCTGAACTTGGCAAGAGAAACTCGGTCTGTGCTGAGAACCATCAAAGGCTGGGAAAGAGAGACCCATCATGCCTTGCCCTGACTCAACCTGATTCTTTCCAGGTCAAGTTTCCTCGGTAGTTGGTTCAGCCTGCCATTTCCAAATGGCCCAGTTTGCAATCAAAGACGTTCCTGGGGCTATTCATTTGTTGCTCATTATATTTATAGCTTTTTGATTGCGGTTCGATGGCTGTTGTGAGTCACATGAGAGAGCAAGCCAGGGTTACATGAGCAATATAAATCTCTGTCCAAGAAGAAGAGGGCAAATAGCTCGGAGAAGCTGTTGGCAAAATAGAGTCAAGAACAGCCACCCTGTTGCTGCCCTGATTGCGTTTGGGCATTAATCCAGCTTAGAAAGGTGAGGGATGCTCACTGACCTCTCGACAGCTGAAATTAGAATTATCTTCATCTCCTCCAAGGAAGACATTTGGCGATAACACACAATTAAGCTGTGGCTCTTCCTTGGAAAGAGGCAGACTTGATTGCTAACAATGTTCTTCCTTGACTGAAGCCCAGAGAGATGTGCTGGCACAAGGAGCCGGACTAGCTCAGTGCTCTGAAGGTTCAGAATCTTAGATTCAGAATAGAGCTAGAAGGGACCTTGAAGGTCTTTTAGTCCAGCCCGCTGCCCAATGCTCTACCATTTCAGACAAGTGGCTGTCCAGTCTCTCCTTAAAGAACTCCAGTGATGGTGCACCCATAACTTCTGGTGGCAAGTTGTTCCACTGGTTAATTGTCCTCCCTGTTATGTTGCACTTAGCAACATACATTTTGTCATGCCCCTGTTGGAGTCTGAATCTGAGGGGGAAGCCGGACAGCTGACAGGGAGTGGGAGTGTGGCTGTCAAGGACTGTCCTGTAATACCGGAAGTGAGGAAACAGGCCTATTATTCGGCCTGCAAAGGCTTTTTTCAAGTCTTTGGAAGGCCGAAAAAGGCCTCAAACCAGCCGAAAATCAGCTGTGAGGTGCAGTGTAGGTAAGGGGGTGGCATAGGTGGGATTGCGCACGTATGCGCAGGGGGCATGGCGGGGTGCATTGCCTTCCGAGGCCTGGCACAAGAATGCGCATGCACAATTTTTGGCACAGGATCCCAAAAAGGTCAGCCACCCCTGGGGTATAGAAAAATGTACATAAATAACTAGAAATGTATGGAAATGTGTATTTGTAACAAAGATGCCTCTGTACTGTTCAAGATGATTGAGATGTGCAAAGGGAAAAAATTGCAATAAAAATATTTGAAAAATAAATACATAAAATATCTCTGGTAAAACCAAAACGATAGACAAGACAGAAGAGCAGCAGAATGAATAAATGAACAATTCTTGACAAAAAACAGAATGCCACCATTCAACTGAAATGGAGGGGGGGGGAGAAGACTTTATCTCTGGAGGGAAGTTCTTAAGCACAGACTGGGTGCTTTTACTTTGCCCTTTGATAGATTTTAAGTGCTGCTAAATTCTGCCTAAGCAAAAGGCCACCGCGTGTGGGAAGGCAGAGCCATTCCTTCATTCATAGAGAAGCCTGGGTCGTGGATAATTGCAGATTTCCTCCCGGTCATTAAAGGATCACACAGACAAGATCCATGCACCAGCCTTTATACGAGACCAAAAAGCACCAGGAGGGCTTTCCTTTGCAGAAAACCCCAATTTCCAGTGCAAACACAGAACGACAGAATCACAGCTAGAAGGGACCTTGGAGGTCTTCTAGTCCAACCCTCTCTTCAAGCAGGAAACCCTATACCAGTGGTGGCTAACCTTATTGGGCTCCTGTGCCAAAAATTGTATGCGCGCGTATTTATTTGTCAAGCAAGTATTAGATAACAAGTATAAACATGATTATGAAAACATGAAATGGATACAAATAAAAGGGAACATTAAGACAGAGGCCGTAGGCACATTGGTGCGCTTATGCACATCCCCTATAGACCTCTTAGGAAAGGGGTGAGGTCAACAGCAGACAGTCTAAGGTTAAAGTTTTTGGGGTTTGGGGAAGAAACTACAGAGTCAGGTAGAGTATCCCAAACACTGACCCCTCTGTGGCTGAAGTCTTATTTCCTGCAATCAAGTTTGGAGCGATTAACCTTGAGTTTGTACCTATTGTGTGCTCTTGTATTGTTATGGTTGAAGCTGAAGTAGTCATTAACTGGTAGGACATTGCAATGTATAAGTTGACACCCCCCCCACCTCTTCTTTGTGGCAGCCCTTCAAATACTGGGGTTACCTCAGAGTAGAGGAGGTCAACCTATTCTCCGAAGCACCAGAAGGCAGGACAAGAAGCATCAGATGCAAATTTATCAAAGAGAGATCCAAGTTAGGAGAAACTTCCCAACAGTGAGAGCAATTCATTGGTGGAACAGCTTCCCTCTGGAAGTTATGGGTGCTCCAACACTGGAGGTTTGCATGAAGGGACTGGACATCATTTGTCCAGAGTGGTATAGGAATTGGACTAGAAGACCTCCAAAGTCCCTTCCAATTCTGTCATTCTGTCCAGCCCCACTTCTAAGCTCACCTTCACTGGAGGCTTTCAAGAAGTGATTGGATGGCCATTTGTCAGAAATGGTGTAGGGCAGTGGTGGGATTCAAAAAATTTTTACTACCAGTTCTGTGGACGTGGCTTGGTGTGCATGGCTTTGTGGGCATGGCAGGGGAAGGATATTGCAAAACCCTCATTCCCTCCCCACCCCACTAACCTGCTTTCCAGCTCTGTTCTCCTGTGCAGGGCAACCAAAGGAGACCCAGCCGATCAGCTGGGACTCAATGGGAGGCGGAAAATAGATGGGGGTGGGTCCAGTCAGAGGTGACATTTGCCGGTTCTCCCAACTACTCAAAATTTCCACGACTGGTACTCCAGAACTAGTCAGATCCTGCTGAAGACCACCTCTGGTGTAGGGTCTCCTGATTGGACGTGGGGTTGGACTAGATGACCTACAACTCTGTTAATCTGTTCCTCTTGTATTAAACAGGGGTTCATCCTGCCCCTCTGCCCCAAATCCACCATCCTTTCATAGAATGCCATTATTTGGGGCATTTTATCAGGCCAGCTTGGAGTGAAATTGGAAGGGCGAGATTTGACTGTCTGGATGACTCAGAATAAAGCCCAGCTGCACCTCAACTTCCTCAGCATAATAACAACCTTTTCTTTATGGCCTTCAAATGTGGCTTTGCAACATCGCTGAAACCCTGAGCGTCGCGCATTTCCAGAAATGCAAAACATGATCTCATTTCAGGAACCACGCTAAGCTAAAATAGCAAGCATTTCCAGCTAGTTGTTTACAGGCTCAAGGCCTCCCTTATGTTAAAATGCATTATTGATTGCAAACTGCTTTTCAAACTCTGGAAGGGAAAAATATAAGGTCAATAATAGTCCAAGGATATAAATCATAGGTGTTCATTTATTTCGCATGCTGGTGCTTAGAGTGCAGATACTCCTCGACTTATGACTGCATTAGGGCCCAACATTTCCACTGCTAAGAGAGACGGCTGTTAAGTGAGTTTTGCCCCATTTTTATGGCCTTTCCCAACACAGTTGTTGTGTTGAACTGAACTGAATATTTTATTTGGCCAAGTGGGATTACACACACAAGGAATTTGTTTCCGGTAAAGAAGCTCTGTCATGCCTCTGTCAGAATCTGACTCGGAGGAGGAAGCTGAACAGCCAACAGGAGCAGGAATGTGGCTCCATTGGCTGTGGAGGAAACTGGGCAAGGGCAAAGTCCGGCTGGGCAGAGCAGGGGAGAGGTAGAACAAGGGAGAGGGTGTTCAGAGGAAGACCCAGGCTCAACCCCTCTTCATCCTAGGGGACGCAGGAGCGGAGAAGGGAGCTACATGGGTTGTGTGGCTTATGAGGGAGGAAAGGGCCCTGATTTCCTTCATTAGCTGTAGTTGGGAACACAGTGTATACAAAGGGAAGCTGCGCGTAGCAAGCTGTTTGGGAGCAAATGTGAATTTATCTGGTCTTGTTGTGGCTTATTTGTGTTCCTGGCATCTTCCCAACTGTGTGAGTTTTGTCGGGCTTTCAAGTCTGAAATTCCTGCTCCTGCCCTGCCAAGCAAATTACTTCTCCTGCCTTTGGGTGCTTTGGAGAATAGGTTGACACCCCCCCACACACACTCTGTGGCAATCTGAGATATTGTAACCTTGCTATCATGACCCCCCAGTCCTTCTTTTCATCAAACTAGACATATCCAATTCCAGCAATTGTTTTAGCCTCCAGTCCCCTAATCCTCTTGGTTGCTCTTCTCTACACTCTTTTCTGGAGTCTCAACATCTTTTTCACATCGTGGCTACCAAAACTGGATGCAGTATTCCAAGTGCGGCCTTACCAAGGCATTATAAAGTGGTATTAATATATCACATGGTCTTGATTTTATCCCTCTTTAAATGCAGCCCAGAACTGTGTTGGCTTTATTGGCAGCTGCAGCACATGGCTGGCTCCTATTTAAGTGATTGTCCACTTGGGCTCCAAGATCCCTCTACTATTGAGCAAGGTACTACCTACACAGTACCTGTACATTTGGTTTTTCTTGCCTAAATGTAGAACTTTCCTTTTCATGGCCAATTTCCTTGTGTTTCAAGCTCTCAGGTTGGTAGGCCAAAATAAGATCAACAACTTCAGTTTTAATAAGATTGTGGAATGCATTTTTATAATGGAAGAAAGAACTTTAATTCAAAATTAGATTTAGGCCTGGGCTGTCTCTGACCCTCGCTTTGATTATTAACATGACCCACAGTAACCAAACTAGGAAACTGTGTTGCAAAGAAAACTGATCCACTTCTTCCTCTTGTAATTAATTAACTAATTAACTTGTGCAAATACAACAATAGCAGAGAGAGAAAATGCAAAGCTACAGAGAGGTGGCAACCGAAACCAGCACATTGGCATGCATCAAAGGGGAAAGACCTGCACACTTAACAAAGTAAGATTAAAACATTTGCACCAAAGCTCCATGTTCCGGAAATTAAACCTTACAGAGGGCACATTCACACATGTACCCACACCTCACAAAAGCACCACTGAAACCTTTAAGTACAAACAGCCTCTCCATCCCTAAATTGGAGGTCTCTTCCAGGGTTGTCTTCACGTTCTTGAATAAACTTTTGCCTGTTCAAACAGTGTGTGTGGATTTCATTCTGTTTCAGTCTTGCACAACTCCGGCTCAGATTGGGACCTCAAATTCTAATAAGCTCAAAATGCAAAATATGGTAGTACCTTGACACTTCTTGTTAATTGATTCCAGAAGGTGTAATGAACACCAAAAATGATGAGTACCCAACAAATTTTTCACATAACGAATAATGTAAATAAATTTAGTGTGTTCCCAAACCAAAGACAATGCAAACTTTTAAGGAAATATGTAAAAAGGTACAGTTGTACATCATTACTTTACATGAGATGTAACAGAACAACAGAGCTGGAAGGGACCTTGGAGGTCTTCTAGTCATAACCCTCTTCTCAAGAGATTGGCTGTCTGACCTCTTCTTTAAAACTTCCAGTGTTCGAGAATTCATAATTTCTGGAGGCCAACTGCTCCACTGATTAATTTTTCTCATTGTTAGGAAATTTCTCCTTAACTCTAGGTTGGATCTCTCCTTGATTAGCTTCCATTCATTGCTCCTGTCCTGTCCTGCCCTCAGGGGCTTTGGAAAATAGCTTGACCCCCTCTTCTTTGGGGCAACCCTTCAGATATAAGAAGACGGCCACCATGTCACTCCTCATCCTTCTCTTCCTTAAACTAGACATCCCCAATTCCTCCAAGCATTCTTCGTATATTTTAGACTCCAGTCCCCTAATCAGTTTTAATAAATACTTAAGAGTAAACAAAATAAAAGCTTCACTTTACCTGAATTAATGAGGAAAAAACATGGAAGAATATACTAAATGACCACAGAAGCTAAGCTAAGAAGGCAAAAGGATGTGCAAAGGCCAAGAGCTCCCACATGACTAACACACCACTCCGTGTTTTGGCTGGAAAGGATAGCCAGTCACAAAAACAACCACCAATACCAACAAATTCTAGCTTGTGTGTCGAGTACCAAACAAACCAGGAGTATTGGGACCAAATTTTCCCATCAAAATGCATTGAGTACCAAATTCGATGAGTTTCAAAGCAGTTGAATACCAAGGAACCCCAGTGTGCACCATTTTACATCGCCTACGAATGGCCAACCTCAATGAGGGCCATCAGGAAACTCCCCAAGTGGAGAGTACCTGAGCAGGTGTGGCCCCCTTTACAAAGTCACTTACCTTGGGCATCTTGCGGAGGTTGGGAGAGAGCTTCAGGCAGGTGACGTGGCCACGGTCATCCCCGACGATGATGATGGGATAGATGGCATTGAACTGGACGTGAGTGATTTTGTTCCGCTTCTTGGCTACCACCGGCTGGTGGCAAATGGGTTCGTATTTGTTGACACTTAAGTCAAAGATGTAGGTCTGGTGGGGAAAAAAAAATAAGGCAGCAGGTAAGAGAGGGAGCTGTTCTGTCCTAGGCTTCCTCAAAAAGCATGAAGCCAACTCTGTGTCCCAGCAAAATCTCTTTTATTAAATGAATGTGAATTTATTGCATTCACATTCAGCCATCGGCCTGGTAAACAGTGTTGCAAAGATATAATTAATAGCTCAGACCTTATCTATCTTGGAAAGCTGCCCAGTAAATATTTCCACACGCAGTGTTGACAAGGAAGGGCTGGGCACAGAATCTCTAGGTTACACAGACAGATCTTCATGAGGCTGGACAAATGACTAGTTTCCTGAAAAAGCCTCCTCCACTTTTGCTCCTCTTTTAATCCTGATGGGAGCGGCCATTCATTGTCCACCTGTGGCCTTGCTTCCACATCAACCCTGAGTTCTTAATTGTGCCTTCCTTTTGGCAGCTCTGCGCATGCAAAAGCTGGGAACCAGCTCCAGCTACTCCCCCACCTCACTGCTGTCCAAGCCCTTCATTCTGAGCCTTTCTCAGCCTCCAGGACTGGACCATGTTCCTCCCAAACCTCCTTCCTGTCTGGCTCTGCTGCCAGCTCCGTCAGCTACAACAGACTAGAGACACAGGAGAGAGGAGGGAGAAGAGGCTCAGGTCATTCTCTGTGTAAAACACTGCACGTCTCCATTGAAGAGGCACCGGGAGAGGCATAGTTAATAATTTCAATCAATCGAAAGAGAGTGGGAAGGGACCTTGGAGGTCCTCCAGTCCAACTCAGATGTACATGTGTACATGGCGAGAGATAGGACTCCTGTGAATTTGCCACATGGGTGGCATAGAGAAGAAAGTTGTTCCAGAATTTTTTATTCTAAGTCTTGAACTACGTTTTGCGGGTTGGGATTTTGAGAGCAGGGCATCTTGCCCTTGTGCTTCGTGGGTTGGCTTGAACCTCGTTGTTGGAACTGGGGGGTTCTGGCAATTAGAGGACTACGGAGAGGGAATGGAATAGAACAGAACACAAAATAGAATGGAATGGAATGGAATAGAATAGAACAGAACAGAACAGAACAGAACAGATGGAGTGGAATGGATGGAATGGAATGGAATAGAATAGAATAGAATAGAATAGAATAGAATAGAATAGAATTAGGAATAGGAATAGAACAGAATAGAATAGAATAGAATAATGAATAAAATAGAATAGAATAATGAATAAAATAGAATAATGAATAGAATACAGAATAGAGTAGAGTAGAGTAGAATAGAATAGGAACAGAACAGAACAGAATAGAATAGAATAGGACTAGAATAGAATAGAATAGAATAGAATATAGAATAAGTGAGAGTGTGTAATGGAACCTTGGAGCGTCTTCCAGTCCCAACCCTGCTTAGGCAGGAAACCCCCACTTTCAGGTCTCAACCAAATGCCTTTCTCGTGCTCCTCTCTCTCTACTTTCCAGTGTTGGGCGCATTTACGCAAGTCATGTGGAGTCCATCTTTTCTCGCTGCTTTTTACTCTATATTGAAACTGGCTCTAAGCTTCTTCGGGGCTCGCTTCTCTACTTTCTCAGTTTCCACCGCTCTCTGCGTGTGTGTGTCTGCACGCTTTCTTAGAGCGTGTGTGTTGCGAGAATTAGCTTGCACTTCCTCTTCTTTGGGGCAGCCCCTCCAAGTACTGGACACCCTGCTAACATGTCACCCCTAGTCCTTTCTTTTTCATCAGACTATAGACATTACCCCGTTTCCAACAAACTGTTCTTCTTATGTTTTGGCTCCATTCCCCTAATCATCTTGGTTAGCTCTTGCTTTTGCCACTTTTTCTAGAGTCCTCAACATTCTTTTTTATAGCCAGGCGTGGACCAAAACGGGGATCGCCCGCTATTCCAAATACTTCCTGGCCCTTACTAATGCTTTGCCAAGAATTGCCAAGAGTCAGACCGGCTGATGCTAACATTCTCATCCTCATCCTCATGTGGACCGTTGATTCAAGAGTCTTATCCTGGATAGTGAACCTCTGATTTTCTTCAGCTATTGTCACCATGCTTTCTGCCTGCCAGCAGAATACTCCAACCGCATTAGCTTGCTGCCTGGCATGGAAAACGGCACCGAAGGAGCTACACAAATGACATTTGGAATCATGCGGGCGTGCGCGACTGAGCAGGTCCGCAGCCAGTCACCCCCGAGAGTGTCCTAGCCTATGACATAATTAGTTTACCACCACACGCATCCTTACGAGAAAGCAGCGCATGCAGCATGCGTCTTGAACAACAGAACCAGAGTCTTTGCTCAGCTTGCTGCTGGGTTGCTAACCGATAGGGCGGAGATTCGGGTTGCTCTGATCTTGAGCAGAGAGTAAGAAAGAGACGAGAGAGAGGGAAAGAGAGAGAGGAGGGAGGGAGGGAGGAGGAGGGAGGAGAGAGGGAGGAAATGTCAGGTGCGTGCTCCACTTCAAAAATCCAAGAAAGAAATACTTTAAGACTCTTTAATTTAGAGAAAGTTATTCTTTCACTGAAAGTGAAGAGTTGAGAATTCTGAATCTGAGGAATTAGGCGCGTAAATCACATATGCAAAGTGATGGAAGTGTTCCACCCCCAATAGTTCAGATGAAATTCCAATTACGATATTGTGAAGATGATCATGTGGGCATCTTCAGGTGGTGATGAGGCCTCTGTCCGTTGACCTTGGCATACTTTGATAACGGGTTGCAGTTGCGCAGAGAAGAAGAAGTGTAAGCGAGAAAAATGTAGAAACCTAACTCTGATGTGTGCTCCCCAACCTCATTTACACAACAGAAAAAAATGTAACACCTCCAGCTCACTTCCCAGACTCACCCTCTCCCTCCCTTACTTATGACAGCCAAAAGATGGCAAAGCGATAGTAGAAGATCTTGAAGGCTGACAGGGAGAGGAGACGGAGAACAGAGACAGAGAGGGGTGCAAGAAGGGAGGGAGGGAGGGAGCATGGAGGAGAGAGAGAGAGAAGATACCTTGCAGGGTCCCCAAGACTCCTTTCTGCGAGTTTGGGGGAAAGAAAGACTTTGGCTGCTTTCCTTGCGTGCAGCCAAAAGCAGAAGAAGGAAGAAGCGGAAAGAAGCAGCCCGGTAGGCAGGCGAGGCGTGTGGGGAGAGGGGGCAAGTTCCCCCCTCCGCCCTTTTCCCGCTCCCCTCACTACCTCATGTTGTTTGCAATGCAAGCAATGTAAGCCTTGTGTTCCCACAACCTGGATTATCTGCTTTGGGGGGGGGGGACATTTCTCTGCAGACCACCAGTGGTTCCCGGCCCATTGGTTGGTGACCACTGTTCGAGTCCAACCCCCTTCTCAAGATATTGGCTGTCTGACCTCTTCTTAAAAATCTCCAGTGATGGAGCACCCATAATTTCTGAAGACAAGCCGGTCCACTGATTAATTAACAGAATAGCAGAGTTGGAAGGGACCTTGGAGGTCTTCTAGTCCAACCCCAAGCTCATGCAGGAGATTCTACACCATTTCAGACCAATGGCTGACCAGTCTTTTCTTAAAAAGAAGTTGTGATTGGAGCAGTCACAACTTCTGGAGGCAAGTCAATTTTTAATGGACAATGAGATCAACCACAGAGGATCAAATTCATAGAAATGTCATTCGATGGACAGAATTACTGATACCTCTGCAATTACTGGACAGAATCACTTTGCTGAGCCAGGCTGATCTTAAATATATTTCCACAGGGCCAAATCTGGTTGGGGGTTGGGTAGAAAACCAGCAAAGAAACTCCAAAGTTGGGGGAGAAAAGCATCTCAAAAGAGCAAATCATGTCTGGAGCTGCAGCTAAGAAAACAGCACAATTGTGTCCCTGAATTATTATGCTCAACACAAGGGCACCTTCGCTGTGAATCTCTGTTGGACAAGTTTCCAGTCCATGATAAAAACTCCCCCTTCAAATGGGCATTTGCGTATGGAAAAAAAAAAACTGCTGCATTTCAAAAATTCCCTGTCTAGGGGCCAAATGCAACTTTAAATGTTTAAAGAAAAGGAAATTATTCATTTGAAGTCAGCTTGCCTGGAAAGACGAGGTCAGCAAATTTTTAAACATCTGCGAGGTTATTTACCCTCATTTCCATAATGAAGAAAGGATGAATATTCAGTTCAATAATTCCAGATGATTTATTGTGCAGGGGGAGGGGAGAGAGAGAAAGAAAGAAAGAAAGAAAGAAATGTGAGTTGAATGTGAAGCTTTTGCAAACAGGGCTGGCCATGGAGCAGCCTGTTCCAGGCTGGGCTTCCCAAGATCATGAAGCCGACTCCTCGTTCTGATAAAACCCCTTTTATTTAAGTTAAAGGGAATTCCTCTCCAGCAAAGTCCCAGCAAACAGTCTTTCATGAGATTTCACGACAACAGACCTTTATCAGCCTTGGAGAGTTGCCAAGCTAATAGCTTCCAAACGCCATGCTGTTGCAACAATTATTTGACAAGAAGTCAGGAACAGATCTTCATACTAATTAAACAAACTCATTGTCTCCCCTTTTGCTCCTCTTTATTCCCTATGGGAGGGGCCATTCACCGTTCACTTGTGCCTTTACTCCCGAGTCGACCCTTGTTCCTTAGCTGTTCTCTTCTCCTGGCAGCTCTGCGCATGCGCACACTGGGACCAGGCTCCAGCTGTTCTTCTTCCCCACTGATGTCCAACTCCCAAGGCAGCTGATAACTGTCAGACGGCCCTGGCCCCATCTCTGCCTCATTCATCAGAGCCTTCCCCAGACTCCAGGACTAGCCCATGTTCCTCCCCGAACTCCGCACTTGGCTACCGGCGGGTCACAACACAGTCCAAGTATATTTCTATGGCCATTTTATAGTTGCCAACAGAAAGGGAGGGGGGGGGAAGGGTTTGAAAGAGCAGTGTGGCAGCTTGGAAATCAAAAGTGCATTCCATGCATAGTTTTTCAANAGTCCAAGTATATTTCTATGGCCATTTTATAGTTGCCAACAGAAAGGGAGGGGGGGGGAAAGGGTTTGAAAGAGCAGTGTGGCAGCTTGGAAATCAAAAGTGCATTCCATGCATAGTTTTTCAAAGATAGTAATTAGGTGACCAAAGTTTCAGCCTGCAAAATTCTAACTGGACAGCATGATTGATGACTCTGGGCTATGGATGTGTCCCATTGGAGAATATGAATTACGATACACCCAGGGGTTGGAGGGGGAAACCAGGGTTAAGGGTGACCGTGAATGATGTGCCTCAGAGTCGGCTGCACCCAGGCAGTGCCGATCATGTTAACTCCCAATAAATCCTGTTGAAGTTTTGGAAGTTTGGCTCGAGACTCGTGATTTAATTGGGGGAACTGCCGGAACCCTGACAGTTACTTTCTAAAGGACAATTCTGAAGGCCAACAGGCCACCAGATCTCCGATCACCGCAGGAGTTATGATGGATGAGTCAGAAACCAAGATGATAGCAGCCGAGCAAAAATATGATGACCTGCCAATTGATGTGGTAGGGAAGAAGGGTAAGTAGAGGAGGGATATCAAAGTAGAGAAGCCTTCTACTCCCAGGGAGCATCTCCTGCTCTGGACTGCTGCTGGTCCATGCTATGGTTCTTCTCATCTCTTTAGAGCAGGGGTGTCAAACTCAATGTCATTGAGGGTCGCATCAGGGTTGTGTTTGACCTTGGGGAAGGGGGGGCAGGATGGGCATGGGCAGGGTGGTCAACTCAACGTCACTCATGTCAGGGGCGCCTGTGGTGGCCAAGGACTTCCCTGAGACCCTCCCTCCGTCTCATTATAATCCTTCCTTCCTTCCTTTTTCTCTTTTCTTCTTTTCCTTCTCCTCTTCACTTTCTTTTCCTTCTTCTTCCTTCCCCTCTTTCCTTCTTTTTCCTTTCTTGCTCTCTTCTCCTCTTTTCTTCTTTTTCTTTCTCTTTCCTCTTTCCCTTTCTCCTTCCCGCTCCCTTCTTGTGTGCTCAAATGCAAAAGGGGAAGGAAACCTTTCCCCTTTTGTTTTTAGTTTGTTTTTGATCAACCTCTGCCAGCAAAAACAGAGCCCGAGGGAGCTGCGTGCGCATGTCCCCCACCTGATGTTATACCTTAATAAAAATAGCTCAGGTTTAAAATCTACATGGTTTCCAGTCGTCTTTTCTACCCGTTGATGTATTTTTTTCCCAAAAGTTTTTTTTTTTTTTGCTTTACTACAAGTCGTCCACCACAATGACATATGTGCCTTTTTTTAAAATTACATTTCCAACATTTGTTATTGATGATCCGGGTGGGATATACAAAAGCAACAACGTCACAAAAACAGGTGAAGTCCCTTTAATTCTTCAACTTGGCTTTAAAGGTCCAATTATCACTGACTGGAGAAAAAACTCCTCCACAAACAGTTGCGAAAAGGAAGAACTTCCATTCAAACTCAAATACATGTAAATTAGAAATAGAAAAAACAACAACACAAACCACACTGAAGCAATTGAGGAGACAAGTAGAATAAGGGCTTGAAGACATCCACCGATATCGAAATACACACACTGGGAAGGAGGCAAGAACTCAGATAAGAACTGACAGAGAGAAATATTTTCACGCTTTGCTTCCAGCACTGACCATGCGCAGTTTGTCCTTTTAAACAGTCCTCCAACTGCAGCCATGAAGGGGATCAAGGCCCTTTCCTCCCCCGTAGACCATGCCATTCACAGTTTGTCCCTTATCCGCTCCTCCCTAGGATGAAGATTGGATGGCCTGGGTCTTCTCTGAATGCCAGCTGGCCTGTGCCCTTCCCCAGTTTCCTCCACAACCTCCAGAGCCACACTCCACCCCCTGCCTCCTCTCCCTCGAATCAGACTCCAACAGGGGCATGACAGTTATTCTGTATTCTGAGGACAGACTCTGGCCTTGAGACACAGTCTACCGTTTCCTACAGAATTCAAAGAAGCGAGTGAGGTTACCCCCCCCCCCCGCTGCCTCTGGGCCGCTGGATTTGCTGCCTGTGTGTTTCACACTTGCAAGGGGAAAAGTGATGGAATCTGGAAGCTGTAATTGAGCTCACACCACTCTCCTTATTTGCAGGGAGTTTCAAAAACCGGAAGGCCAAAAACAGACATGCAGATTGTCTATCGGGTCTACTACTACCAGAGAATAAGGAGTGTGTCAGAGACTCTCCCACTCTTAGTCAAGGCATTTAATTGATTTTTAAGTGTTAAGTCCGGCTTGCGGCTTGCATAGGGAACAAATGGCTCAATAAACCCGGCCGCTCCAGCTTTCGTCTTAAATTAGCTGCCTCAGAATAACGGAATAACAGATTGGAAGGGGCCTTGGAGGTCTTCTAGTCCAACCCCCAGAGTGATGGAGTTCCCACAAGTTCTGGTGGCAAGTTGTTCCACTGGTTAATTCTTCTAACTGTCAGAAAGTTTCTCCTTAGTTCTCTGTTGCTTCTGTCCTTGATTAATCAATGAATCAGAATAGAGCTGGAAGGGACCTTGGAGGTCTTCTAGTCCAGCCCCTGCTCAAGCAGGAGACCCCATACATTTCAGACAAATGGCTGTCCAGTTGCTTTTTGAAAACTTCCAATGATGGAGCAGCCACAACTTCTGGTGGCAAGCTGTTCCATTGATTAATAGAACAACAGAGTTGGAAGAGACCTTGGAGGTCTTCTAGTCCAGCCTCCTACTCAAGCAGGAGACCCTATACCATTCCAGACAAGACTGTCCAGTCTCTTCTTCAAAATCTCCAGTGATGGAGCACGCACACCTTCTGGAGGCCAGCTGTTCCACTGGTTAATTGTCCTCACTGTTAGGATGTTTCTGCTCAGTTCCAGGTTGCTGGTCTCTTGAATGTGTTCAAAACCAGGCTGGGGGAGAAACATATCAAATTCCCTTGGCACGGGTGGCAGGCAAGCGCACACTAGTGTGCAAAGCTCCATGCGTGCCAGTGCAGGTGCCTTCTATTCAACCACCCTCCATTGACATGAGCTTCACACACAAGGGCTGCCACTCATGCCAGTGGAGGTTTGCAGGCGAGAGCAAGCACCGTCCGCTCGTACCTGAAGCTCCATTCACACAAGTGGAGGGCACCCGCGCACACCACACACACACACAAATGGAGCTGTGTGTGTGCATGGGTGCCTGCCACACACACACACACACACACACACACGCAGATCGTGCCAAGCTGGGCTACCAAGCTGGAAAGGTTGGGGACATCTGCCCTAGGCAGCATTTCTTTATCTGGTCTTCCAAAGCTCATTCCCAGATTAAGGGACTGGAAACATACGACCCCCCCGACGGGCCTTTGGCAGGAAACTGGGACTATCGGCTGGTTATGGGACAGAGAGGCCAGGGCGACGACATAGGAGACGCAGCCCTTCCCCAACTATTCGGACGGGGCTGCTGCAGAGAGGGAGGAGGATGGGGATCAATAGCGTATTCTCCGAAGCACCCAAGCGGTCAGACAAGGAGGCATGGAGATCGAAAACCTGAAACAGGAAGATCTCCAATCCTGGAACTCAAGCGATGAACTTTCATGACACAGGCGAGAACAATCAAACCCTGGAGATCAGAAGTTGCTTTCGGAAGTTAGCTCGGGATTTCATCCTGGAGGCCTTCAAGAGACAACCTGGAGCTGCCATTTGTCAGAAATCAATCCATCATCGGGTCCTACCCAGCCTCTCTGCGCGCATCGGGCAGGCAGTTAGCACTAGAATGACGCTACAAGACACAGGCGCCCTTGCCATCTGTTATACTCACAGTCAAACTAGGAAACAGAAGTCTGCTCTCTGAGGTTCTTGCCGGAGCTTCATCGATATGAGACTTCTCAGACGAGCTTCGACTGCCATCCCAACTTATGTGGGGGCTTTTGCACTAGCGATCGACCTACAAGCGTCGTCACTTCCCAATTCTCCCATCTATCTCTATTTTACTTATTCACTCTCTTCCTCCTAAATACCCATGCTTCTTCTACTTCATCTACTTCATCTATCTCTCTTCTCTCTTCTTCTTGCTTCTTCTCTCTCTTCTGTTCTCTCTTACTTCTCTTCCTTTCCATTCTTCTACTTTCCTTCTTCCTGCTCCTGAACTCTTTCTCTTTTTTCTTCCTTGCTTCTCTTTATATTGTAGGGGTCTCCCGCTTGGACCAGAGTTATGCGACTAAGATGACCTACGCAGGGGTCCTCTCAGATATCGAATTTTATTCTGACTCTCATCCCCAACATCCGTTAGCCCTCCTTCCTTCCTTCCTGTTCTACTTTATTTACTTTACTATTAATAAAATTCTATTCTATATCATATTACATTATTTATAAAATTCATGATGATAATAGGCGTCTCTGCTTGGGCCAGTCTGACTAGATGACCTACAGAGAGCTCTTCCAACCTCCCCTGATTAATCTGTCTTAACCATTACACGAACATGGCCCCGTGGAACTTTCTTCACGCTCGCCCTCCCATGAAGGGACACGAGAGACCACAGTCTGTGGGTCTGTGTTATTAAGCTATATGTGTTATTGAGCCTCTAAGGAATACCACAGTAACTCACTTGACTGAAAGAATTTATTCCAGCCCTCGAAGTTTTCCGACGGAGATTTATTGCACTTCCTCACTACTGGTGGGCATCAACCAGGTGAGGCCGACTCACACTGGTGCACATCTTTCCCTGCTGGTTGCTATAAATGCAATCTCACATACTAACCCCTTTCACAAGAATGAAAAGCAGCAGAACGCTTCTCTAGACAGGAATTGCTGAGACCACACAGAGAACTAGAGCAAATTAGACTTACGGGGGAGCCCGAAGAGCTGCTGACACACCGATGAGATAAAGATATCTTTTTAATGCTTTACACCATTCACGATCTGCATGCGCAAGGCCTCGCTCTGAGAACAGATCCATAAGAGACTCCAAAGTCCGATTGGTCATCCTCTTTCTGAACGCTGGCCTCGACCTGAACCAAAATCACTCTTAATGGACTCTTCCCCATCAGTGTATGTTTGCACGCCTGCGACATCACGCAGCTTAGGCGAGGCGGGGCGGAACACTCTATAAGTCAGCTCTTCGGGAACGCCCATATATATGCCCAGAGCTCGCCTTCCCACGCTGCTCCACACCTTCTTCCAACGCTGTGGGACAAGAATGGGAGTCGGGGGGCTTGCATGCGGACATATCGCTCGGGTCAAAACATTATACGACATTTTCTCTTTAATAAAGGTACTCTCTTTCATCGCAGACCTAGGGATGAGAGCATCGCTCTTCACGGTTGTAGAAAAGATGGTCGATTGGGGACATGATGACTGGAATACGAGGGGCAGGGGGTGGCATCTTCGTAATCTTCTCACTAAACTCCGTATTAACGCGCGAAGGCAACCCACCCAGCCACTTCTCATGCACTTCACGGGCCTCTTATCCCACGACCTGATTGTCACTACACTCCACACACACCATGCAAAAACGCGAACCACCAGTTCTGCACCGAAAAACCGCTGCACCACCGCCTACTACCGCCACAAGGGTTCTTCTAGTACTTGGGCAGCCTTTGCTTGTTCTTCCGTTCTCCATAGTCATGAGGTAGATCAGAGGTGGGCGGCTTTCTTTCTCCAGGACCAGAACCGAGACAATAGGCCTCTTTTTTTTCTTTCTCGCGACGAACTCACACAATCATAGGTGAGCCTTCTGACGAAGCAGCGAGGGATAGGGACTACCTCAAGCCGCAGCGCCCCAAGACCCCATCCACCCCAGCGCCCCTCACGCCTGTTCTACTCTGGACCCTCCAATTGCTCCGGCACTGGCTTTCTGAAGAAAGGGGGGCAAATGCGATACTTTCAATTCTGGTCGCAACACCCCACGGGAACTTTCAGAACTAGGTTTTCAACCCACTTCCATGTGTGCTCAAATACCTACTAAGTCAATAACCCTCCGCTTATTCCTCGCACGGTATCCCCATGCTTCAATCTCAGCGAAGTTCGAGTATTGCTTCGGCGTGTATCAGTACTCCTGGACTCGACACGCAATCCTCATTTTCACATGAACTCAGTACATTCCTATTCTCGTTCTTCACGGACATTCTTGTCCTGATCACAATACGCTAGAGCAAACGAATCACGACCTGATCTTAAACTCACACGGATCGGAATCCTGCACGAAGCAGAACAGTTCAAATCTGGCCAATCACACGGAGAAACCTTCCTGACAGTGGACCACCACACCATGGATACAGAACCTTGCCCCCTTTGGAAAGTTAGGAGCTTCACTCTGGACTAGGGCGATCTTCAAAAGAAGGATTGACTCGCGCATCTATCAGAAATTGGTGTAGGGTCGTCAATGCCTTGGGCAAGGGGATTGGACCTAGATGACTATCAAGGTCCCTTCAACTCTAATTTATTGTTAATCTGATCTCTAGATTGAATGAAGAGAAAAACTACCAAGAACACCCTAAGAGCTTCTAGGTAGACTGGCGGAAACAAGGCAATGGCTGATCATCTCCATAGTTTTCGCCACGCGAAAGACTATGTGGTCGGGGCGCTTGGAAGCCAACACCCAGGGCTGCGAACCGAAGACACAGGGCTCAAAACCCCGTAAAGGACGCACTCCTCACGCCCGTGAGCAGCTCACATCTGCACGAATTGCACACAGAGCCCACAACGCCCAAGGCTCCCCAAAGAACAGCCTTAAGTTCAATCTCCCCCGCTCATTTGTAGATTGATATCGCCTACCCATACTCTGCCTCTCCAGTAAATTGTCGGCGGACTTATAACCGACATTACAAAACCCCTACACGACCACTATCACCTCGAGTGAATTAGATCCCCATGGGCCTGGGATAACAAAAACCAAACCCTCAGTCACTCAGCAAAACCACGTGGAAACGCCACCCCCTTTTCATCTCACCTCAACTTATCGCCAAATCAAGCCTCCGGAACTCATCTTACTCACGGAAGAACAAACGAAACACTCCTACACCAGCCTCAGTAATGCACCACCGAAAAAGGACAAAACAGCAACACGAGAAGCCCAGGCAGCGCGACTAGCAGGGCGCGGCAAGCCTCCTCCATGGAGGAGCTGTCTCCGCAGCACTTCACAACTGGACAGGCACACACGCCACAGACACGCACTCCAGCAGAGGAGATCTCTAATCACAACTGGCAAGATATTTACCCACACCTCTTTGTCCTATCCAGCGTTTGCCCCGCCCACACCGCAGGTCCCAAACTTCCCCTTCCTTCAGTTGTCATACCCCCTGCGAGGCCCATCGCAAGAGGATAAGGCCCTCTCCTTCCAGCAGGAAGACCCCCCGCTCTCCTCTCCTTCATCCGCTCTCCGCCAGCCGATGCCCCTACCGATCGCGGGAGCTCGCCCGCGCATCCGCGCCTGGGCATCCTCCTTCCTGCACGTGCCCAGCCGGCCTCCTAGCCCTTCACCAGCCTCCTCCAAGACCCTCGCTGAGCCCAAACTTCGCACTCCCCTGCCCCCTCTCCCTGTGCGGCCTTCGTTCCTCTTCCTCACAGTCAGTCCCCCCACTCATCCCCACGCACCCGGGACAACACACTTACACGCACCCTCTCAAAGGACCACATCTCATGGGGCATCACATTCCCACTCCTGCCGAATATCCCATGGTCTGCCGCTTTGGATGGTCTATGACCACTATCTAGCAGTCTAGAGCTTGTAATTTGTGCAGGATCGATGTTGTAACGCGAGGAGGTAGAGCGGTTCTGGACGCAAGAACCCGGTATGTCTCCAGAGGAATACGAGACGCTACATAATGGGACGGTAAAGCAAAACACCATTTTAATGATTCTTCTCGCGAATTCGATTCGCTTCCTGCTTAAAACAGCGCCTCTGTTCTAAACACTAATTGTCTCTGATAAGACATCAGCGACTTGCAGATCCTGGGTGGTAGGCTGCATACGCAAAGCCTCACCTCCCAACCGCCGCCAATAAAGTTAACTAAGAAGAAGTATTCTCAAACACACAAATAGCATAACTCGCAGACATACCAACCCAAGATATATCCGGATGTCAGCAAGGTCTTGAGCTGTCATCTACTTTCGCTTCTGCCAAAGCAAATCCTGGTGTTCTGCAGACTGCGCTTCTTATCTCCCGAGCCTGAAAGGGACAGGCGCCTAGCTCCACCCCTGGCGCTCTCACCAGCCTTAACCCTGGAGATCAAGGCCCCTTACTCCGTGCTGCTCGCAGAGCTCAGCTCTTACTCATCTTGCAGCAGCCCTACAACTGCACGCACCACGTGGGCAAACGGCTCCCTGCCGGGGTCTCTCCCTCCACGTGCGTCGAGCCCCAGCCCTCAGAACACACTCTCGCAACGGTTCAGCTACTCACTGCCCAATCGTCACCGCCCCATCCCAGCACTCACCACAACACCCGCCACTCAACCTCGAGTCTCCCCCCCACTCTTAGCGCAGACTCCAGCCATCCCCACCATGCCACTGTTGTGCGACCCACACACAGAGACGACGACCAACCACTCCAGAGAGCGCATTCATACTGGATTCTTCCACATGTACTCCCCTACGAACATCGGAACCCAGGAAGTGGGATGTCTACAGGTTTGTAACCCTCATTTGCTACGCGACACTCCCCGGGATGTTAACCATGTCCTAAGCGAAATCCTTCCCGGAGAAACTTGCCTTGCTTGACAAACTTCCTGGACATACATCCTGCTAAAGGAAGGCAGACACGGACACATTCTCGCCTGTCTCTGCTCATACAGACCCAGCGCCCCCACCCTCCTCGCCCGCAACCCCCCTCGCTCCCTTCCCTCTACGTTAACACCTTTATTACAATTCTCTCGGCAGCGACACAAGACCTTCCATGCACTCAGGAACTATCTATGCGAGGTTTCTCTTTCCTTCCTCTGCTGGTCCAACATATGCTTGTGTCGGAGGGACACATCTCAAAGTTACAGTGCACTCGACACAAAGTGAGTCTATGCACTCTTTTGCACACCTTACTGACTAGTTACAGCAGCATCCCCCCCCTCATCGAGAGCCCCCAGCGGCGCGGAGCACCTGCTGCCTTTGGTCCCCGGGCCCAGTGCGTTGAGTTGGCCACGCCAGCCAGTCACATGACCACCAAGCCATGTCCACCAATTAAGCCACGCCCACAGAACCAGTTGTTAAAAAATTTGAATCCCACCCCTGGATGGAACCCACAACATTCCTTGCCTCTCCACTCTAATGGGTGGGGTGGACGTGACTGGCAAGAGACGGTCACTCAGATAACCTGATTCCAAGCCATGGAGGTTTTTAAAGGTGACAATCAAGCACTCTGAATGTCTATAGAGTTTGTCAGCCATCCAGATCATGGTTGTCCCAAAGGTGCTTTTTCAAGAGGCAACTGGACTTTCTGGGTTTTCTTTGAAGATGTTTCACTTCTCATCCAAGAAGCTTCTTCAGCTCTGACTATGACAAAAATGCTTACAAACCATCGGCATGAACAAAATCCTTATCAGTTAATTGCAAAAAGTGGCTTTACTTGGGAATGTATACATCCTGAGACAAGACCTTTAACACCATCACATATTCACCTTGGGAAAGACTCTATGGGTGTATAAAAAGGCTCTAAACATCTGGGTGACTGTGAGACATAATAATAATAATAAATAGTGGGCCACTTGGTTAGCTGCCACCAGAAGATTGCCCCGACTGACTACAAGCAATGGCATGACAAAGTAACAAATGGAACATTGGAAGATCTACAAGATATGCCATTGGTTGTAAGCAAGAACTGGTGGGACCGTAAAATAGGGGAGATCATAGAAAAGGAAGAAGTTAATTTGCTCCGGGACTTTAGAATTCAGACAGACAGACAACCACCTGCCACATAACACCCTGGACTTAACAACTGTTGATAAGAAAGGCCAAAAAGTCTGAATAGTGGATGTGGCAGGACCTGGAAACCACAGAATAACAGAAAATATAAAGGCCTGCAAATAGAAGTAGAACAACGGTGGCAAAAGAAAGCAACCGGAGCACCAATGGTGATAGGCGCTTTGGGTGCAATCCCAAAAAACCTGGAGCACCACTGGAACACCTTCGGCAATTGACAGGCAATTGCAAAAGGCAGCTTCACTTGGAAAAGCTGGAGATCTTTAACACCATCAAACTTTCACATCTGCCTATCCCAGGTCCCTGGGAAGGGCTCGAGAGGTGGATAAAAATGTCAAATTCACTTTAAACTCTGACTTTACAACGAACCGTAATAACAGAGCCCTATTCAAACAGCATTGGCATTGACAAAATCCCCATCGGTCAATTGCAGAAGGCAGCTTTAGTTAGAACAGCTTACATCTGAGCACAACTGATAATCTTTGACACCATCAAAGAACATAACAATATTAATCTTTTGGCACTTGACTTTGTTACGGGAAATATTGAAACGATGTGCATAAATTGGGGAATATGATGGTCTTAGAGCCCGCTGGGTTCGTCCTTGCTCTCACTTGTACCACTAAGATCCCTCTTGCCTTCTTTACCTGCTGGAATCCCAGGGTTGATCACATGCCGAGGCCCCCTCTTACCTTCCCATCGGTGGTTACAGCCGCAAAGACGGTGGAGGAATAAGGAGCCCAAGCCACGTCGCCAACTGCAGAATTCAGGTCGTAGATAAACATGGGTGTCCTGCAAACAGAAGACGTGACAGGTCAAGTGGAGCTGCAGGATTTGCTCTTGCCCAAGGAGGGGAAAGCTCTTGTAGGACCAGGGGAAGTCCGAATACGGATGGCCCTGGCTAAAAACTAGGTCAGGCACCCAGGGAAAGCTGGTTGTAGAGAGAAAGCAGAAAGCAAAGCAGGAAAGTTCAACTCGGGAGATGTTTTCTAGCAACTAAAGCCATCAAGAAGCACCAACGAGAAGTTCCCTAAAAGGAGAACAAGAAAAGAGATCCCCAGAAATCAAGATCAAGGGAGGCACTAATACCACTATAAAGCTGGCCCACCCCTGTGGAGGAGCTCCAGCTATGACCATGGTTTTGTGGTTGCTCCAAGATGTGTAGTGTTGTGGCCCTCTAGCTGCCAGTAGAGCTGGGGGAGGAATCGGACTATGAGGAGGTTGGGGAGGAACTTGGGCCAATGCTGGAGCCTGGGGAAGGCTCTGATGGCTGCTCTGCATTGGACACAGAGATAGAGCCAGGGCCATTGGACATTTCCCAGCCACCAGAGAGGCAGCTGCCTTCTGAGGTTGTTATCAGTGAGGAGGAAGAATAGCTGGGGCCTGTTGCAGATGCACATATGCACAGAGCTGTTAGGAGAGGGGAACAACGGAGGACAATGAGCTGGCTCGGGAAGCAAAGCACACATGGATGGCCCCTCCCTGGCTGGGGAATAAATAGGAGGAAAAGGGAGGGACTGTCATAGGAAACAACAGTTTGTCTTTCTGAAGATTTGGCTCATTATGTTTCGTGACATAAAGACTGCTTGGCCTAGCCATTATTGCAAGGAACCAATAAGGTCTGTTACTGCCATTAACTCCAGAAGAGATTGGACTGCCATTTGTCAGAAATAGTGTAGGTCTCCTGCTTGGATGGGGGGTTGGACTAGATGACCAACAAGGTCCCTTCCAACTCTGATTATCAGTTATCTATTTAAGGACTCTTGCCTGGACCTTTTGGTGCGTGAATACCATTCATTCACAAAAGGTAAATAAAAAAGGGGGTTTTCATGACGAGGAATCTGTTTCTTGCTTCTGCTAAGGCTGGGGCAGAACATGTGGTCCATGTCAACTCATAACATATTTCTCTGGTCTTTTTAGAGTTGCCAACAGAAAGGGACGGGGAGCAGTGCAGCAGCTTGGAAACCAAAACTGCATTCCATAAATGTTTTCAAAGACAGTAACTAGATAACCAAAGTTTCTGCCTTGCCAAATTCTAACTGGAGAACATGATTGATGACTCTTGGCTATGGAGGCGTCCCATTGGAGAATATGAATTATGATACACCCGGGGGTGGGGGGAAAGCAGGATCTAGGGTGAAAATGAATTGTGTGTCTCAGAGTCAGCTACACCCAGGCAGTGCCGGACATGTTAACTTCCAATAAATCTTTCTGAAGTTTTGGAAGTTTGGCTCGAGACTCGTGATTCAAATGTGGGTAACTGCCGGAATCCTGACAGCCCACCTAGAAGGGTGCAGGCTTTGGCTGGAGGCACCTACTTGATGGTGTGATCCCAGATCTTCACGGTCCAGTCCGAGCTGCAGGAAATGAAGACCTTGTTGTGGAAGGGGTTCCAGCGGACGGCATCCACCGCCATGTGGTGAGCGTGGAAGATATCCAGGAACTGGCTTGAGTAGGTCTTGGAGCACTGCAAATTCACAGGAAGGGGATTATATTGACTTTCCTCGTATGATTTGATCGCTTATTGTACCCTATGACTGTCATTAAATGTTGTACCTGATGATTCTTGACGAATGTTTCTTTTCCTTTATGCACACTGAGAGTATTTACACCAAGACAAATTCCTTGTGTGACCAATCATACTTGGCCAATAAAAGAATTCTATTCTTTCTTTCCTTCTTTCTTTTCTCTCTTTCTTTCTCTCTTTCTTTCCTTTTTTCTTTCTTTCTTTCTTTCTTTCTTTTCTTTCTTTCTATATCTATCTATCTATCTGATTTGATTGCTTATTGTAACCTGTAATATTAAGTGTTGTACCTGATGATTCTTGACTCTTGGTGAATGTACCTTTTCTTTTATGTACACTGAGAGCATTTGCACCAAGACAAATTCTTTCATTTTCTTTTTTTTTCTTACTTTCTTTTCTTTTCTTTCTTTCNTTTCTCTCTCTGATTTGATTCCTTATTGTACCCTGTGATTATTATTAAGTGTTGTACCTTATGATTCTTGACTCTTGATGAATGTATCTTTTCTTATATGTACACTGAGAGCATTTGCACCAAATAAATTCCTTGTGGGTCCGAACACACCTGGCCAATAAAGAATTCTATTCTATTCATATTTATTATTCTATTTTATTCCTTATTCTGTTCTATTCTATTCTATTCTTCATTCTATTCTATTCTGTTCTGTTCTATTTTCTATTCTATTCTTATTCATTATTCTATTCTATTCTATCTGGCTTTCATGTGTAAAGTGGGACTAGAACTCACAGTCTCCAGGTGATTGGCCCAAAGTCACTCAGGTGACTTTCATGCCTGAGGCAGGACTAGAACTCACTTAAGTCCTCAACTTATTGGGGCCCCAAATTTCTGTTGTTAAGTGAGATATTTGTTAAGTGAGTTTTGCCCCTTTTATGACCTTCCTTGCCAGAGTTGTTAAGTGAATCACTGCTGTTGTTAAATGAGTCACATGATCACGACGTGAATTTGGCTTCCCCGTAGACTTGGCTTGTCAGAAGGTTGCAAAAGGGGACCACAGGACCCCTTCCCGGGATGGTGCAACCGTCCTAACTGTGAGTCAGTTACCGAGTGTCTGAATTTTGATCATGTGATCAATGTGATTCTGCAACAGTAGTAAGTGTGAAAAACGGTGATAAGTTGCTTTTTTTCAGTGACGTCGTAACTTCGAATGGTCACAAATGAACTGTTGTAAGTCAAGGACTACTGATCGATAAATACGGTGTTTTCCCCAAAATAAGACCCTGTCTTGTATTTTTTTGCCCCCCCCCAAAAGGCACCAGGTCTTATTTTGGGGGGATGTCATCCACTGAGTAACCTCACTTGCGTGCATCACTCCCGGCCTCCTTTTCGCTGTCAGGGGCCTTCAGGAACTTCTTCTTCTGCGGCCGGCAAGGCTTTTTCCCGAAGGCTCTGCGATGGGAATAACAGAGCTCTGGATGATCCAGAGCTTGTATTCTTCAGCTCCAGAGGCCTTCGGGAAAGCCTTGCCAGGCCTGCCGGCTGCAGAAGAAATGGGCCGGCATAGGCAGCTGTCGGCTACAACTACCAAAGGTAAGTAGTGGCAGCTTTCCACCCACCCTCCCACCCCACCCTTAGCTTAATTTTTACCCATCCATTGTAAGTACAATTGGAGGAATCTTAATAGGGCTTATTTGGGGGGTAGGCTTTATTTTGGGCGCACGTTTAAAAAAAATCAAGCTCGGGATCTACTCTTCTAGGTCAGTATCTTTTTGGGGAAACAGTGTAAAATAAATGATTTTTTTAAATCCCGCTCCCTTCCCTTCTTTTTTCCTGGTTCTCAACATCCAGTTCTAACCTTCAGATTCCTCAGAAGAAGAATCAGAGGTTCTGAATGTTCTTATGAAGCCTCACATATTCTTTTATGACTTATGCAACAAAGCGCCCTGAAAAGGAATCAGAAAGAAAGAAAGAAAGAAAGAAAGAAAGAAAGAAAGAAAGAAAGAAAGAAAGAAAGAAAGAAAGCCTTGAATTTTCCTGCTTTCTCCATTTCACCAGGTGTCTTGAATCTATCGCCATAGTCTGAAATTAGCTTATTCCGCTTTTTATATTCAGCTCCAGGAGCGGCTTTATTCCTCTTTGTAAGATCTTAAGCAAAAACTTTGTTTACGTAAGCTGTTCATGCAACAGTCTGCATATTTTTGTGCATTTACCTTCCTTCCATACATAGAGATTTCTACAGCCCACACAGTCTTGTTCTATATTTATTGAAATAGAGTTGTTAGCATTTAAATGGCTCCTTCAATCGTATTTCAACTGCATCTGGCATTTTCCTATTTGACAAGAGCTGGCTTCAAAGAAAGAAAGAAAGAAAGAAAGAAAGAAAGAAAGAAAGAAAGAAAGAAAGTGTCTGTCTGTCTTTCTTTCTTTCTGTCTGTCTTTCCTTTCTTCCTTCTTTTTTCTTTCTTTCTTTCTCTCTCTCTCTCTCTCTTTCGCCTTTCATTTTTTCTGAAATGGTGTAGGGTCTCCTGCTTGGGCAGGGGCTTGGACGAGAGGACCTACAAGGTCCCTTCCAACTCTGTTATTCTGTTTTCTTCTGTCTTTCTTTCTTGCTTGCTTTTCTTTCATGCCAGTATATATACTCTCTCTACAGATATTTCTCTCATTCTATAATCCTATCTTTAAGCACATCACTATAGAGTTTTCAGTCTTCTTTAGCTCTATTAGATATTTTCCATGAGTGACTAATCTTAATTTAGGTGTGATTGTGGTAATTTCCTTAATCTTCTTTAAAATATACAGTTTTACTGCTATTTCCCTCTAATTGTCAGGGCTTTTGAGTGAGTTAATCCTGTCCCTTCCTTGCATGACCTAAAGCCCACTTCATGCACTGTAAGTTTCATTGCTAAAAGAGTTCATGCTCCATCTTCCCTGAGTATCATGATAGCTTCATAGCTGTACTTTGAATTTTGAACTTTGAAAACTTTGAAAAAACTTTGAAAGTTTTTTCCCCCTCCCATTTTTGATCTCATTATGACTCCTCATTCCACAGGTTCTCTTTTATATTCTAAATAAAGTTACTAAATTTGTTCCTCACGTTGATCTTTTATTCTAACTTATCTCAAAAAAAAAACCACCCAAACCCATTTTTTTAAACAAACCATATATGGAAATGACATCTTGACCAGGGGTGGGATGCAAATATTTTGACTACCAGTTCTGTGGGCGTGACTGGGTGGGTGTGGCATTTTTTTGCAGCACACACACATACCTTGCGCTCCATTTTTTATTTTTATTTTGCCTCCTGGGCCTCAGGGAAGTTGGGAGCAAGAAAGAGAGAAATAGCTGGTTTTTTTTTTATCATCGGGTGGACTGAATGGTAATATTGTTTTACTACCAGTTCACTCGAACCGGGCCGAACTGGTAGAATACCACCTCTGATCTTGACTGCTTTTTCTCCATTCTAAAGCCTAAAAATAACAAAGAACAGAATAACAGTGTTGGAAGGGACCTTGAAGGTCTTCTAGTCCGCCCCCTGCTCAAGCAAATGATTGTCCAGTTTCTTCTTTTAAAAACCTCCGGTGATGGAGCAACCCACAACTTCTGGAGGCAAGTTGTTCCACTGTTTAATTGTTCTCACTGTCAGGAAATTTCACCTTAGTTCCAGGTTGTTTCTCTCCTTGGTTATTCCCACCCATTGCTTCTTGTCCTGCCTCTTCAGGGGCTTTGGAGAGTGGGTTGACTCCCTCTCCTTTGTGGCAGCCCCTCAAAATTGGAAGACTGCCATCATGTCACCCCTAATTCTTTTTTTTTGCATTCAACTAAAATATATTCTTTATATATTTTAGTCTCCAGCCTCCTAATCAGATTTATTGCTCTTCTCTGCACCATTCCAGAATCTTAACATCAAAAAATATAACACTGTTAGGTATCCTAAATTTTTTTTTTTTTGTATGTTTCGTGAATTTTAAATTCTGTTGCTCTTTGGTGTGCTGGTTAATGCATCATGAGCCGCGATAGCGCAGTGGTTAAAATGCAGCATTGCAGGCTACTTCTGTTGACTGCCAGCTGACTGCAGTTTGGCAGTTCAATTCTCACCAGCTCCAGGTTGACTCAGCCTTCCATCCTTCAGAGGTCAGTAAAAGGAGGACCCAGCTCATTGGGGGCGACATGCTGACTCTGCTTAGAGACGGCTGTAAAGCACTGTGAAGTGGTATATAAGTCTAAATGCTATATTCATGATCACTGTCATCTTCTTTTAACAACTCCATAATCCCTTGCGGTGTACAGTCTGGGCAACTGAATGGAGCTAGTAGAGTGCTTACTGGCCGGATGCCATTCCTGTCACCAATGCGGAGTTTTTTTTCCAGCAGCTATATTCTCAGTGTGCCCAGAGAGAGAAATATCTGCCTGTACCTGGGATTGAACTCACAGCCTCCTGATTGTGAGGTGAGAGCTCCACCACTAGGCCACCTCACCACTCCCTATTGCTATATTGCTATCAGCCTAGAAACTGGGAGACTGTGGGTTTTAGGCATGAGGCAGGGGGTCAACTGGGTGACTTTAAGCCAGTCACTCACTTTGAGACCTAGGAGGAAGACAATGGCAAACTACTTCCAAAAATCTTGCCAAGAAAAAGGACAGGGGAGGGAAGAGGGAGGAGGGGAGGGGAGGCAACAATTCATAACTCACACCAGTTCCTAAAACTCTGGATGCCACAAAATGTTTAACAATAACAACATCCCATTAATGAAATCACTTGGACTGAACTGCAAATGGCAGCATTACTAGGAACAGCCTACATTTTAGATGATACCTGTCATACCCCTGTTGGAATCTGATTCCAAGGGGGAGGCTGAGTAGCCGACAAGGAGTGGGAGTGTGGCTCTGGTGGCTGTGGAAGAAACAGGGGAAGGGCACAGTCGAGCTGGACCTTCAAAGGAAGACCCAGGGCCACCCCCTCTTCATCCTAGGGCATGCAGGGAGGAATGGAGAGGGACGTTGTACCGAATACCCTCTCTTTTTCCGGGACTAGGGAAAGTAATCAACGTCGACCCTCTTGTCCTATATTGTGGGTCATTTGCACACAGCTCCTTGCTGGAAGCAAAGTGTGCATTATCTTTGTTGAGACTTATCTGGGTTTTGGTGTCCTCCCAACTGTGGGTGCTGTGTTATCTGGTATAAGTCTGCAATTTATCATCCTGGCCTGCTGTGTTAATTACTTCAGTGTGGTTTGTGGTTTTTTTTTAATTTCTAATTAACTTTACTTTGGATTCAGGCTATATTTCTGCCCTTCGTAGACTGTTTTTAGAAGAGTTTGATCTCCAGCTGAGGATAATTGGACATTGGGGGCCAAGTTGGAAGCACTAAAGGGAATTTATTCTACTTTTGTAATTTTGTTATTTTTGTACCATGCCTCTTTGGGTCATCACAATACCTTTATATAACAACATCTGCCTCCCCAGGTCTTTTGAGAGGACTCAATAGGTAGAGAAAAATGTCAAATCCAGTCTGAATACCTGGCTGACGGTACCACAAATCATGACAAGTTGGCTGAAGGCTTAAGTTAGCAACGGTGATCCAAGAATATTTCCAAAATGATTCCCCAAAATCAAAGATGGTGATGATTAGATCTTCCCAAGAAGGATGCCATAATTAAAGATTAACACTGTTCTGACCCAGCTCCCCAAACACGACAAGCCATCTAACGTGAACTCAAAAGATTCCTTTATTAGGCGCGCCAGCAGCCCCAGCAAAAATGTTTACCTCACAGGCCAACATTTGGCCTGGCAGGGAGATAAAAAGTTGTCTGCCACATCTATTCATCTCTGCCCCCTGACTTTTATCCCCAGAACTCAGGTGGGGCTTCACTAGCAGTGGTGGCTCTTTCATCCCAAGGACCAGCCCATAGATTTCCACTGTTCTCCTCTCCTCTGCCTTCTGTGCATCTGTGTGTCAGACACTGGACCCAGCTGTTCCTCCTCTTCCTCATCAGCCACCTCTGGACCTGGGGGCTATTGACTCTCCATCTGAGGGCTGATGGACAGCCTAGGCTCTGCCCCTCAGAAAGAGGGAGAGGGAGAGGGAGGGAGGGAGGGAGAGAGAGAGAGAGAGAGAGTTGTGGCAAAAACAAACATATTGTATTCAGTCCTCTGATATCATCAATCAGTCCCAAGCTTTAAGACCCCTCCTTCCGAAATCCACTGGTGTCATGCATTCCCAATTTTTCTAGCACTTCCCACCTGTTAGGAGGTATTTACCTGCTGTATTTAGGTGAGGCTCATAAATGCCTGAGAAACTTTTCTTGACAGGGAAGGAGGTCACCTGTGCTCCGTGACCAGAAAATGCAACCCAAGAAAGTTTCTCTTACCTTGTAGATTTTGCCTTCCTCGGTACCCACCAGGAACAGATAATCAATCTTCTTGTGAAAATCAAAGGAAGTCCCACAGGCTGTTTGGTAAATCAAGAAAAAATTACAAATAAGGCAGCAAAATATTTGGGGACATATTTTGGCTAGGCTTTGATTGACATGAGGCCTTTGGTGAAGCACAAAATATACAGTATTTTTTTTTAAGCTAATTGTTGGAAACATCCAATTGCAGGATGACCACATCTGCCAGGGAACCAGCTGTTTTCCTGTCCACCCTTCCTCTACCACCACACACCAGCAATGTGTGTAAGAAGATGGTCAAATACATGGAGATGTGGCTGACCGTTTAGTAACCTTTTTTATTTTCATGGGAATTTGCTCAGGAATCTCCCCAAACCAAAGGAAGGACACACATTTCTTAAGCCAGAATGAATGGAATGGAATAGAATAGAATAGAATAGAATAGAACAGAATAGAACAGAATAGAACAGAACAGAATATTGGAATGTAGAAGAAGAGAGGAGAGGAGAGGAGAGGAGAGGAGAGGAGAAGAGAAGAGAAGAGAAGAGAAGAGAAGAGAAGAGAAGAGAAGAGAAGAGAAGAGAAGAGAAGAGAAGAGAATATTTTGGAATATAAGAAATGGGAATGGAATGAAATGGAATGGAAATGGAATAGAATTAGAAATGAATAGAATAGAATATGAATAGAATAAGCAATGAAGAATAGAATAGATAGAATAGAAACTAAGAATAGAAATAGAAAATATGGAATGGAATGGAATGGATGGATAGAAAAGAAATAGAATAGAAGAGAAAGAGAGAAGAACAGAATAGAAGGATGATGAAGAAGAATAGAATAGAATAGAATAGAATAGAATAGAATAGAATAGAATAGAACAGAACAGAACAGAACAGAACAGAACAGAATAGAATATGAATTAGGAATAGAATCTAATCGAGCTGGAAAGGACCTTGGAGGTCTTCTAGTCCAGCCCCCTGCTCAGGCAGGAGAACCGATACTATTTCACCTAGGTGACTTGTCCGGTCTCTCTTCAAAAACCTCCAGGGATGGACCACCCATGATTTCTCAAGGCAGGCTCTCAAATTCTTCATTCATGAGCTCCGGAGGCCGCTTCATCTGATTAAAGGGAACTGCATCCAGGTGAAGCCATTTTTAGAGACTCCAGAAATGATCCTTTGGCTCGTTTGAAGACCTTCCAATCAGGAGAGGCCTCTTCTTTCTCCTCCCTGCCCGCTAGGATTTTATGGTGCCATGGGCGTTTGTTAACAGCACTTACTCCTCAGGAGTCCTGTCTAGAATTACTATTTTGGGTGCAGATAACAGAGAAAAATGAAGGGAAAGTCAGACCGTATCAAGGAATCCTTGGTGCTCTCTGAGCTTCATTGTTTTCTTGCAGACATTTCATCACCAAACTAGGTAACATCATCAGTGCTAGAAGGGGGGGGGGGGGGAGAGGGAGANGGGGGGGGGGGGTTGAAGGGAGGAGGAGGAGGAGGAAGAAGAAGATGAGGACTGTGGGGTCCCTGGTGCTCTCTTGGCTTAGTTCCTTCCTTGCAGACTTTTCATTACCCAACTAGGCAACATCATCAGTGCCAGAAGACAGTGATGTTTGCAAAGAAAAGGAGGAGGAGGAAGAGGGAAGGGTGGGACTATGGGGTTTTTGGCCCTCCACCTCTTCACAACCCCTCCCCCCTTTCTCACACTGATGATGTTACCCAGTTGGGTAATAAAATGTCTACAAGAAAACCGCTAAGCTCAGAGAGTACCAAGGACCCCACAATTCTCCTCCTGTTCCTGCTCCTCCCCTCCACAAACCCCCCTCCCTTCTAGCCCTGATGATGTTACCTAGCTGGGCAATGAAAGGCCTGCATGAAAACAACCCAGCTCACAGAGCACCAAGGAGCCCACAGTTCAATCCTGAGCCACCAAGATTTTTCTTCGACTGGAGGCTTTACCAATGGTGTGCAGCTGCAACCCCTCCGGTCCTTCCATCGTGGTTCCTTCAACCAGCAGCTTGATGATATCTGTGTGGACCAGCTCGTTCTGTTGGGAGAAGGAAGATCAGAGCCGTGGTGGAAGCACGGCGTCCGCGAGAAAAAAAAAGCTTGGAAACAGGAACATTTTCGGAGGGATTAAAAAGGAAGGAAGAGGAGGAAAGTGCCGAATGCTTCCTGAAGGGCCCCCGATAACTTATGGAAGGACATTGATAATGAGAACATTGCACATGTTCCATGGTGTCCAAGCAGACACCCCTCTAGGTCATGGGTGTTCAACCTTGGCAACTTTAAGAGGAGTGGACTGAAGTCCCAGAATTCCCTAGCCAGTCTGCGTTACCCAATGAGGTAACATCAACATTATTGTCATCTATCACGGTCTGGTTTGGCTCTGCAACCCGACAGGACAGACCCAGACTTCAGAGGATACTTAGGACTGCAGGAAAAACAATGGCTACCAACCTGCCTTCCATGGAGGACCCGTATCCTGCACGAGCCAAAAAGAGGGCTGTGAAAATATCTATAGACCCCTCACATCCCAGACATAAACTGCTGCAACTCCTTCCCTCAAAAAGACACTATATACAGCACAGCAGAACAACTAGACTCAACAACTTTTTCCTGAATGCCATCACTCTGCTAAACAACTAATTCCCTCAGCACTGTCCAACTATTTACAAAGTCTGCACTATTATTACTATTAATCTTCTCATTGCTCCTGATCACCTTCCCTTCCCACTGGTGACTGTATGACTGCAACTTTGTCACTTGTATCCTTACCATTTATATTGACTGTTTCCCAGTATGATTTGATGGCTTATTGTACCCTATGACTATCATTAAGTGTTGGACCTGATGATTCTTGGCACTTGATGAAGGTCTCTTTTCTTTGATGTACACTGAGAGCATTTGCACCAAAGACAGATTCCTTGCGTGTCCAATCACGCTTGGCCAACAAAGAATTCTCTTCTATTTTGTTCTAAACATGGCTAGAAGGGAGTAAGGCTTGGTCTTGGTTCATTTAACATTCCCATCAACCACGTCAGAGCAAACCATCAGTATATAAACAGACAGCAATAGCAAAAGTAGTCTGCAGTACCACACACTGACCACTGCGCCACCACAGCTCATCAAACTTTTTGCCTTTTTAGCACTGATGATATTCCCTAGTTGGATAATGAAAAGTCTGCAAGAAAACAACAAAGTTCAGAGAACACCAAGGACCCCACTGTCATCTTTCTCCTCCTCCTCCTCCTCCTCCTCTTTGCAAACCCCACTCCCTTCTAGCCCTGATGGTGTTACCTAGTTGAGTCATGAAATGTCTGCAAGAAAACCACCAAGCTCAGAGAGCACCAAGGACTGAACATTCCTTCCTTCCTTCCTTTCCTCCTCCTCCTCCTCCCACCTCATTCCCTTCTAGCATTGATGATGTTCCCTAGTTGAGTCATGAAATGTCTGCAAGAAAACCACCAAGCTCAGAGAGCACCCAGGATTCCACATTCCTTCCTTCCTTCCTTCCTTCCTTCCTTCCTTCCTTCCTTCCTTCCTTCCTTCCTTCCTTCCTTTCCTCCTCCTCCTCCTCCTCCTCCCACCTCATTCCCTTCTAGCATTGATGATGTTCCCTAGCTGAGTCATGAAATGTCTGCAAGAAAACCACCAAGCTCAGAGAGCACCCAGGATCCCTTGGTAAGGTCTGAATTCCCTGGTGGCTGGGGAATTCTGGGACCTGAATTCCACATGTCTTAAAGTTGCCAAAGTTGGACAAATCTAGGACCAGAACTCACCGTCTCCTGGTGAATGGCCCAAAGTCACCCAGCTGCCGTTCATCCCTGAAGTGGGACTCACTGTCTAACCTGATTTTTAGCCTGGTGCCCTAACCACTAGATCAAATTGGCTTCTACCAGACACTTAGGACTCCAGTGAAGGATTCACAGTCACAGAATAAATAGAAAAATCTTCGTTCAAACACTGAGAGTGTCAGGGTTGGAAGGAGATGTGCTCTCCAGATGTCGCTTGGTTGGTTTCAGGTTAGCATAATTTGTTCTGCATGGTTTACGGATGAGGGATACGGGATACGGGACCCAAGCCAACCGAGTTGTACGGCATTAACAATTCAACAAGCTATGGCTTAACGCGGCAGGATGTCAGCCCAAAATAATAATAATACCCCTAAAGGGCTACAATTCCCTTCCTTTTAGCCAGAGGGTTGGTCCAGATTTTGGGCAGGCTGAGCTGAGTCTGCACGGATCATTCATCTTATAAATTGTTATCTTTCCCTTTGTTGGGTTTCAAAAGTCTTGAAAAGGATGAATGAAAAAAAAAAAAAAGCATTAAAGTTTCACTCCCCGTGAAAAACCTCCCAACAAAGCACAGCTCAGCTCTCTCCTTTCAAGAACAAAGTGCCCATATCTTTATTTTTTGGAAATGGCTGCGGGGATCTGAATAAGTTTTGCATAATGGGAGAAGAGTCCTCCACTCCTCTACTCGTTGCGGAATACCTTATGCCACCAGACTTGAAATTTTAGGCTTAGACAACCTAGAACTACGCCGCCTTCAATCCGACCTAAGTATAGTACATAAAATTATCTGTTGCAATGTCCTACCTGTCAATGACTACTTCAGCTTCAACCACAACAATACAAGAGCACACAATAAATACAAACTCAAGGTAAACCACACCAAACTCGATTGCAGAAAATATGACTTCAGCAACAAAGTGGTCCAATGCCTGGATGTTCTGACCCAAACCCTTTTCCAATAAAACAAACACAGAACAAAGGGAACAGAAACCTTACGAATCCCCGGTTAAAAGGCTGCTGCAAACTAATTAACTTTGATAAGCACGAGCCTTGCCAAAACTATGCAAGGCTGCCAAGAATAACAGATAAGGTTATTTAGAAATGTTTAAGTCTTCAAATACTAACTAAGATACTGCAATGTCCACGAAGCTGAGTTTCAAAACGTCTTTGCTTCCTGCAAAGAATGCCCGATTCACAGCTGGCTTTTATCTTCTTGAAGGAGGGGCCACTACCTTGAAGCCTTACTCCCGAGTCGCCCATGCTGCTGCAACTGCTCTGTCCTACGAGCAACCACGCACTTGGCACAGGCTCCTCAGGAACCTCCTCATCGCTGCTGCCAGCCTCCACAATCTCTGAAGGCAGCAGTCCACTCCCGGATGGTCCTGGGCCCTCGTCTGAGTCCTCGCTCTCCTCATCCGTCCGCACCTGCTGCCGGCTAACCACAACACTGGAATGCACTCCCTGACTCTGTGGTTTCTTCCCCAAACCCCAAAAACTTTAACCTCAAACTGTCTACCGGAGACCTTACCCCATTCCTGAGAGGTCTGTAGGGGATGTGCATAAGCACAGCAGCATGCCTACCGTCCCTGTCCTAATGTTTCTTTTTATTTGTATCCATTTCATGTAGTCATAATCATGGTTATACTTACACCTGTTATCTAATACTTGCTTGACTAAATAAATACACAAATAAACAAACAAACAAATAAATATATAAATAAATGAAAGATTTGGGAAGAACTTGTCTTGAACACTGAAGCATTATCAGCAAGGCAGAAAAAGGAAGGAGGACGTACGTTGCCAGCAGCCGAAGATTCAAGAGTCCTTCCTTACCTTGACCAACGTCCAGGAGACAATGCGGCCATCTGAAGACACCGAGAAGAAATTCAAGTTGTTGTCCATATCGTCTTTCTGCCACTTCACCTGGGGAGGAAAGAAGAAATCTGATATACTTTTTTCATATTTATTTTATTTGTCAAGCAAGTATTAGATAACAGGTATAAGTCTAAACATGATTATGAACACATGAAATGGATATGAATATGCACTGATGACGTTCCCCAGTCTGGTCATGAAAGGTCTGCGTGGAAACAACCAAGGGAGCCCCAAGGAGCCCCACATTCCTCCCTGAGCCCCAGAGAGTCTCTTCCAGCACACCTGAGATCCTGCCCATCAACTCAGTTCTCTGAGAAGACCTGGGACACGGAGAGGCAGATGAGCGAGAAGGGAGGAGCCCCAGTCCTTACCTGCCAGACGGGGTCGGTGTGCTTCCCAGACAAGGTGCTGCTCTTGTAGCCCGGCTGGGTGGCCGTGGGCTTCTTCAGGTTGTAGATGGCCACGTTGCCGTCGTAGAAGCCCACCACAATCAGGTAGGGGTGTTCCACGTGGATGTCGAGGCACATGATGCCGCTCTCGCTGGTGAAGACGTACTCGGGGAAGGAGGGGTTCTTCAGGCTGTAGAGCAGCAGCATTCCCCGGCTCTGCTTCATGAAGTCATCTGGAGGAAGAGGAGGGGGAGGGAAAGGAGGAGGAAGAAGAGGGGAAAGAGGAAGGAAAGGAGGAGGGAGAGGAGGGAGGAAAGGAGGAGGAGGAAGGAAAGGAGGAGAAGGAAGAAGAGGGAGAGAGGAGAAGGAGGGAAAGGAGAGGAAGAAGAGGAGAAAGAGGGAGAAAGGAGGAGGGAGAGAGGAGGGAGAGAGGAAGGAAAGGAGGAGGAAGGAGAGGAGGGAGAGGGGAGAAGGAGAGAAAGGAGGAGGAGGAGGAAGAGGAGGAGGAGGGAGAGAGGAGGAGGAGGGAGAGAGGAGAAGGAGGGAAAGGAGAGGAAGAAGAGGATAAAGAGGGAGAGAGGAGGGAGAGAGGAAGGAAAGGAGGAGGAGGGAGAGGAGGGAGAGGGGAGAAGGAGAGAAAGGAGGAGGAGGAGGAAGAGGAGAAAGGAAAGGAGGAGGAGGGAGAGGAGGGAGAGGGGAGAAGGAGAGAAAGGAGGAGGAAGAAGAGGGGAAAGAGGAAGGAAAGGAGGAGGGAGAGGAGGGAGGAAAGGAGGAGGAGGAGGAAGAGGGAGAGAGGAGAAGGAGGGAAAGGGGGAGGAAGAAGAGGAGGAGGAGGGAGAGAGAAGGAGGAAGGAAAGGAGGAGGAAGAGGAGAAAGGGAGAGAGAAGGAGGAGGAGGATGGAGAGAGAAGGAGGAGGAGGAGGGAAAGGGGGAGGAAGAAGAGGAGGGAGAGAGGAGGAGGAGGGAGAGAGGAGGAGGAAGGAAAGGAGGAGGAGGGAGAGGAAGTGGGAGAGAGGAGAAAGAGGGAGAGGAGGAGGAAGGAAAGGAGGAGGAAGAGGAGAAAGAGGGAGAGGGGAGGGGGAGAGGAAGTGGAAGGGAAGGGGGAGGAGGAAGAGGAGGGAGAGAGGAGAAGGAGGGAAAGGGGGAGGAAGAAGAGGAGAAAGAGGGAGAGAGGAGGAGGAAGAAAAGGAGGAGGAGGGAGAGGAGGGAGAGGGGAGAAGGAGAGAAAGGAGGAGGAGGAGGAAGAGGGAGAGAGGAGGAGGAGGAGGAAGAGCAGGAGGAAGTCCCTTCTGCTGGTGACACCCAGCGCACGCCTTGCAGAAGGGAAGCCCCCAGTTTGTGGCGCTGATTCCCATCCCCTCCGTCCAACTCAAGAGACTCCAAGAAAAGACCTTTTTTTCCTCCAACTTCCATTTTCGGAGAGTTGTGGCGTTGGCCCATCTGGGAAAGCCCGAATCTGAGAGTTCCCGAGCCCTCCGTGCCCGGCACCCACCAGTCCCTCCCATGGCCCCATGGCCCCATCCTCCCAACTGGCGGCATTCTTCCCACCGCTCCTTGGCAGGGGCAGGGCCGCTTGTCCTTGGCCTTTGGAGGAGGAGGATGTTGTTCGGGCTAAACCTTCGGCTCCCTCCGAAGCCCCCCCTCCCAAATTCCCAGGCCCTAAGAGGGGGCGGCGGGGAAGCCTCTGAGTAAAATATGGCCTCCAAAGCAACCGATGGGCTGAAGGCACCTTCCTCCTTCTCCTTTGGCCCACAACAACCCTGTGAGGTGGGTTGGGCTGAAAGGGCCCGACTGGACGATCAGCAATCTGGCCTCTCCTTCCCTCACTCGCTCCCTCCCGCTCTCTTTCTCTCTCTAGCCCCCCTCTCTCTCACTCTCTCTCTTTTTCTCTTTCTCTCTCTAACTCTCTCTTTGTTTCTCTCTCTAACTCTACCTCTCTCTCTTTTTCTCTTTTTCTCTCTTTCTCTCTCTCCCCCTCCATCTCTCTCTCTCTCTCTCTTTCTCTCTCTCTCTTTCTCTCACTCTCTCTCTACCTGTCTCTCTCTCTCTCTTTTTCTCTCTTTCTCTAACTCTCTCTCACTCTCTCTCTTTTTCTCTCTTTCTCTCTCTCTCTCTCTCTCTCACACACACACACACACAGACATACCCTGGTGGTTGCATAAACGTTAGTGGCAGGACATTAGACAGCAACGCTTTGTAATTCATTCAACCAGCAGGCAGGCAGAGACAAAACAGATGCCATGTTTTGCTTGACAATCCAGGTAGCAGAGCCTGAGTGACACAACCCAGAGAGTTACAACTCTGCCCTGGCAAAAGGCTGGCTAGCCCCCTCCCCTCCCTTCTCCCCCCCCCCTCCCCACAAGAGACTGACCAAGGCTGGCTTTCCCGAGTCCTGGAGCGGAAAATCCATGTTAGCAGCTGACAAAAGCAGCAGAAAGGGACATAAATAGAGATTCACATCTAGGTCGGCAGGGCTAAAGGACAGTGGAGAAGCAGGGCCAGGAGAAATTTTCCAATATTTGAGGGGCTGCCCCAAAGAAGAGAGGGGTCCAAAGCCCCTGAGGGCAGGACAAGAAGCAAGGGATGGAAACTCACCAAGGACAGAAGCAGCCTGGAATTGAGGAGAAAATTCCTGACAGTGAGGACCATTAACCGGTGGAACAAATTGCCAGCAGAATTTGTGAGGGCTCCATCACCGGAGGCTTTTAAAGAAGGGAGTGGACAGCCAGTCTAAGCTGGGTCTTCTGCTTGAGTGGGGGCTGGACTAGAAGACCTCCAGGGTCCCTTCCAACTCTCTTATTCTGTGTTTAACTTATGGATAGACACTGCAAGAACAGAATTTTGAAAAACCAACAAAGGAGAATATTTGTAGCTCAGAACTGAAAGGAGGGAACTTTGGTGCTCTCTGAGTGTGCTGGTTTTCTTGCAGACATCCTAATCTACATCTTATATTTAAAACTTGATAAGCAGAATTTTGGGTTTTATACCTAGAGGAATTTCCAGTATCAGGCCTTTCCTAGCAAGAATTAAAGGAAAGCACCAAAGGACATGTATGTTTGCATCACCAAAGACATTATATTTGTATTTAGCAACTGTTGAACGTGTCAATTTTTCTCCCTTGCAGGATACTCACTAAATATTTAACAGTGCCATCAAGTGGTAAAGTTTTCTGGGTTCCAACTTGTTGTAAACAGCAATGTGTGATTTGCAATTCCCATTCAGATGGAAGGAAATCATCTTATTTGTAAGATCCGGTGCTGTGTAGATTAAATGAACGATTCTCATAGGATTGTACAAGCTGGTAAAATTCTACACGATTATATCGGAACATGATTTTGCAGCGTATGTAAAATCTTAGGGAGACTGAGATGGATAGCAGTCAGTGACATAAAGCTTCCCGAGATAGATTTTTAATTAACTCCTCAGGCAGAAATGCCACTTAATTTTTTTCAGTAATTTATTCAAATGACAAAAAGTTTAAAAGGAACAGATTGCCTCAGAAATAATGAAGATTGTGGCGGGCTTGGTGTTTTGGAGCTCAGTTGTTTTCTTGCAGATGTTTCATGGCCGAGCTAGGTAATGTCATCAGTGCTAGAAGGGAGTGGGGTTTGCAGGGGGGAGGAGGGGGAGGAGGAGGACTGTGAGAGGTTCTTGGTGGTCTCTGAGCTTGATTGTTTCCTTTCAGACATTTCATTACCCAATTAGGCAACATCATCAGTGACAGAAGAGATGGGTTGTGTGGAGTGGAGGAGGAGGAGGAGGATGGCAGCGACAATGATGACGACGACAAAGACAATGATGACCCTGGGGTCCTTGGTGCTCTACGAGCTTGGCAGTTTTCTTGTAGACATTTCATTACCCAATTAGGTAACATCATCAGGGACAGAAGAGAGGGGCTGTGTAAAGTGGAGCAGAGGAGGAGAACGAAGAGGAGGAGGAGGAGGACTGTGAGAGGTTCTTGGTGGTCTCTGAGCTTGATTGTTTCCTTTCAGAGATTTCATTACCCAACTAGGTAACAGCATCAGGGACAGAGAGAAGGGTTGTGTGGAGTGGAGGAGGAGGAGGACCGTGGGGTCCTTGGTGCTCTACGAGCTTGGCAGTTTTCTTGTAGACATTTCATTACCCAACTAGGTAACATCATCAGTTCTAGAAGAGAAAGGGTGTTTGCTCTCCATTTACAAACAGATGGCTTGCCCTTTCAGTCTTGAATGTGAATGTTCTTGCTGATCCCTTGGTTTGGTTAGTGTTCATTCCTTGTTTTTCTCAGTTGGGATATTCCAGTGATTGGGATATTGTTTACGTCTTGAATGTTGCTCTAATGTTAATCTATAATATCATTTCAGATAAATGGTTGCCCAACCTCTTCTTGAACGTTTCAACCACAAGCCAACTCGAGCCCTTCAAAACATCCAAAAGCAGACCAAAAGACCCAACAGCCCCAGAAGGAAAACAACGGGAGTCATCTACAACGTACAGTGTAAGGACTGTCAACAACCACAACATAGGACAAACAAGCATTCATGAACGCCAACAGGATGAAAATTCTTTAATTTCACAACAGGCAGATAGATTTAATCATAGTTTTAATTGGGGAAAATGTGGCCATTCTAGACCGGGCCAAGCCCAAAAATGCCAGGGAATGTCTAGAAGCCTGGCACTCTGACAAGTCAGCCATTCATAGACACATTCAGATGAACAGAGTTGGAAGGGACCTTGTAGGTCATCTAGTCCAACCCCCCTCTGCCCAAGCAGGAGACCCTACACTGTTTCTGACAGATGGGCAGTCCAGTCTCTTCTTCAAAGCTTCCAGGGATGAAACTCCCACAACTTCCAAAGGCAACTTCTGTTCCATCGGTTGATTGTTCTCCCTGTCAGAAAATTCCTCCTTATTTCCAGGTTGAATCTCTCCGTGGTCAGTTTCCATCCATTCTTCCTTGTCTGGCCTTTGGGTGCTTTGGAATACAGCTTGACCCCCTCCTCCTCTCTGGGGCAGCCCCTTAAATATTGGAAGACTGCTATCCTATCTCCCCTGGTCCTTCTCTTCACTGGACTAGCCAGGCCCTGTTCCTGCAAGCGTTCTTCATATATTTTAGCCAAAAGATTAGCATAGACATCCAGGTCATCAAAAAAAAACATCAGACAATAAAGGACCCCAGAGCTTAAACCTTGCCACCTTTCATTTTCACCTTCCACACTGAGGATGAACCACAGAAAACTCAGAGCTTTTACAGAATTATCTCTGGAGGATCTGCTCCAGAAACCTCCCTAGCAATCTCATGGTGAATGCTGGACTGCTCCTTTCCCCCCTCTTTTTTAAAGACAGAGACCCCAAAAATGGTTTTTGTTTAGTCATCTGTCAGCTCACATCTATTAGGAGAGCTTTAAGAAATGTTGTTTTAGCATGGGAAAAAAAATAATAATAATCCATAATTAAATTGCCACGGGAAATGGAAAAGGTTATGTGATAGAACTCCCTGCCATTAACGATCTAGAAGGCAGCACTGGAGCGCTGATTAAGAGCAAGCAAATAAATGCATTTACTTTTAAATAGAAGTGTCTGGCTGATTGCCAAGTGCAAACTTTGTACCTCCTGGGAAACAAGTATTTTGTATTTTGCTGCGAGGTTGCGAGCAGTTAATGCCGAACACGCTCTCTCGGGTTTTGTTCCGATGCAAACAAATGTGTATGTGGATAAGACTTATTCCCCCAAGCTGGTGGGGTGGGGGGGAATAGGGAACATTTTAAAACTCAAAGACTCAAGATTCAAAAGGATCTCGATGGACTTGAGCACTGTGTTGAGGTATTAAGATTTAAAAGCTGACCAGCAGTAGTAAAAGTTACCAGCCGCTGGAAGTCTGATGTAATTATACGGCTGATGCAATTGAGAATGAATCAGCATACAATGGGTATTTCCCTTTAAGACTGGGGATGGGTTCTATCCCTTTAAGAGGCATTTATATAAAGGCAGCCATTAGAGGGCATGTTCTCTCTCCTTGTGGCCAGTATTCAGTGCAGTTTCTCCATGTAGAGTTAAGAAGAAGATGGCTTGTTAAGGTAGTTTTGCCTACCATGTATATGTCTGTATATAACTGCTGTATACAAACCACTGTTAAATGTCTAAGTCTCTGTGTGCTGTGTTTTGCTCCTGGGTTGTCTCATAATAGCAGTCACGCTGCACACGCTCTGACATACTGGGCCCTATCCAAAAAAAGAAGAAGAGGGGGTCACAAAGAAGAGGGGGTCAACTTATTCTCCAAAACTTCTCCAGAAAGAGTGCAGAGAAAAGCAACAAATATGATCAGGGAGCTGGAGGGAGCTAAAAAATACGAAGAACGGTTGCTGGAATCGGGCATGTCTAAGTTGATGAAAAGAAGGACTAGGGATGACATGACAGCAGTCTTCCAATTTCACAGGGGCTACCCCAAAGAAGAAGGAGTCCAGCTATTCTCCATAGCATCTAAAGACCT
>BHFT01023986.1:0-11495 GCA_004320025.1 Laticauda laticaudata | reverse complement strand
TATATATATATATATATATATTTCAAACAGTTTGAAGACCATACCAATTTGCATATTGGCACACAGCAAAACCTGCCCAGTACCCAAATATTAAATAACATGTATCCTTCCATTGGAACCCCACTATTGAAGGAAAATGCAAAAACCATGTTTAAAGAACTTATCAATCTCCCAAGTATCATAATCCATGAAAATTCCATTAACATCTAGACAGCTTATTATAAGGTCTTTGCTATTTTATACGGGATACAGATATTATGGATCAGTCCCAACACGATTATATGTAATTTAGGAATTTCAAAGGAACAAAATTACTTCTGATAAATAGAAAACAAGTATTTTATGAAGTTGTGTTTTTTTGAGTTATGTATGTGCATGGATTTATGTGTGTAAATACAGTATATATGCATACACACACAATCATGGTATATGTGTATGTATACACACGCACACACACTAATTTTATTTAATTATTCATGCACTTATCTCAAAATGACAGAATACAAAGAGAATCAAGTTCAAACTGTGTATACAAAGTCACTGAGAAGTCTAGTACAAAATGGTATAGACAAGATGCTTGAAAGAAATATACATTATATAAAACACAAATTTATAAAATGCTGCTTTTCAGCAGAACTTTTCAGAAAAGAAAATTACTATACAGGACCATTTAAAAAAAAAACCAAGATATTCAACTACATAGAGTAAAAAAAAGGATCCATATTCATATTACAGAATGGAGACATATAAATGTTAAAGAGGAGATCATTGCAAAGAAAGCTTGATGCTAGAAATGATAAGATTTCTTTGCTTATGAAAGGGAGACACACACACACACATATATCATAAAAACAGAAATCAACCCAAAACACGCAGAAGAACAATTTACAATAACAGATGGTAGACAAACACAGAAGGGAGAACATTTGGCATGTTGCATCACAGGAAGTCATTCACGATTGGCTAACGATGGTACCTGGCTCGGTTGCAGTTCACTGGCTTGCCTGAGAGGAGGAACAGAGGGAGGAGGAACACCTGATGTGGAAGCAGATCTCCCTAATCTGCAGCTTGATTTCGGTTCTGGAAAGGAAAATGAATGGATTAAAGAAGGCTTCTAGACTCTCTTAAATTAAGGGGCCAATCTGGATAAACTGTAGCTCCAGGGCTACGTGGAGCTATTCAACTTTTCAATCATGGCTGGTGAAAATGAAGGCAATGTTTCCTGTGATTTGAAGTTTGAAAAGCTGTTAAAAACTCTCATCGAAACTCTAAAAGAATCATCTCATGGATGTGCTTTTCTCCCAACACCTAATCCTGCCTACCCAATTAATTGAGTGGTGTCCCTCATTAAGGATGACTTATTTTAGACAACTAATCACAGCCTTTCAAATATAGGGCAGCACTGTTCTGTGTTGGCTTTCTTCATTGTTTTCTTCATTTTGAATTTTTGATGTGTTTTTGCTTATTTTGCTAGAAAAATTGTGTTGCTGAATTTCCACATTTTGCGCTGAATTTTATTGTACACCCAGAAGAGGAGTCAGAGTTTGCAAAAAAAGGGCTAGTAGCCATATGTGTCCTATGGGGAATCCACTTCTTTTATATGTAGAAAGTTATAGTAGAAAAAGGCTTCTATTTTTTTCAGGTCAACGGTTACTAAAGGAATCCATAACTTTCAAATATATTGCTTTAAAACCTGAATCTCACATGTTGATCCAGTGCCTCCTTTCCCCATATGTTATATGCTAAAGGTGAACATGATTCACCTTTCCTCAATCAGCTATTGGAGAAGTGCTACTATAAGATATTTTTGCCACTTTTTCATCTCTAAAAAAAGACCTTATATTTCACTATTATGCTTTGCATTTTAATTGCTGAATACTTTCAGTCATAGCAGCATCTGGATGAGCAATGCTGTAGAAATAAAACAGAATGAGGCCTGGTTATTACACTGATGAGAAACTTATCAGTAAATGCCATGAATATGGTTTAAACATCACCAGAAAAAGACAGAAATCAGATCTGTATCGTTGCCAAGAAAATTGCATGGATTTATGTATGAAATCATCAGGAGTCAAATGTATTTTGAGAAAGGCTATATGTTTTAATAGTTTTCTTGATAACTATTTAATGCATAATTATGTGTAAAATTGGTAGCTGTGAATGTTTGATGAAAACCAAGGTTGGTTCTTTATCAATGTTGACCTGAAAAAATTAGAAGCCCTTCTCTACCATAATTTCCATTGTCTGTCATCTAGGTCATAGCTGTCTCAAGGGTACTTTTTTCAAAAGGCAACTGGACTGTTTTTTTGAGGAAGAAGACATTCATCCAAGAAGCTGATGAAGCAAAACATATTCTTCCTCGCAAAACAGTCCAGTTGCCTTTTGAAAAAAAACATTTTTGAGTTATAATTTCCATAGTGTTCCTCCATTCTCATAGAATATGAAATGGTCAGCTTAGTATTTAACTCCTAATAATTATATTATAGATATGTATAGCTTTGGTGGCTGTGCATGCTTACTGTTTGACTACCATTATGTAGGCCATTATATATTGCTGATCATAAAAAAGGAAAATACTACAGATCCTTGCCTTCCACAATTTCTGAATTGTGTGCAGTAAAATTCAGCCTTTTCAGCTGGAAATCAACATCATCCTTAAAGATTACTATGTCTATAATAACAAAATCCTTTCATCTCATATCAAAGAAAGAGAGAGATGGTATTTGTTCTTTTTTCTTTTTCAGGATGATCTTCCTGTAAAAATGTCAAGTTCTCTTATTTTAGAAGTCACCTGTGAATGCTCCACCCTCTTTTTTTTTGCTTCCAAAATAATGAAAAAAACCCTAATACATTAGTATAAATTAATGATTTACAAAAAGAGAATAGAACAAATGGAAATGTTTGCCCAGTTTTGGAATGAAATGCTGAAATTTGCATTCCAACAATCTTGCATGTAATTTTTTTTCTTCTGGTTTACTCTCTCATTTTCAGGGTATTTGGACATTTGTTTTGTTGGGTTTTTGCAGTCATTATATTATATTACTGTATAGAGAGAGATGTGTTTTTTCTGTCTGTCTCTCAAGCCTTCTGCAACTTCTTGGCCTCCAATACTTCCTTCACCTAGAGAAGTTCCCACACCTTTGATTTAATTGGTTCTCCAATAATTTGAACAGTTTACCAACTTCACCAAAGTACCACAGAATATATCTAAATCTAGGTCCTGAAGTGCATCTGTCCTATATCCTGACCAGAAATTATAAACAAGAAGCATTTTGTGAAAACTGGAATATTGTTTATACTTAAAAAGGCAGTGACTTGCTAAGAACCTAATTTAAACCTATAGAAATTTTAGATCCCAAACAGTCTGTCATACTCTATGTTGCCAGTTTTCAAAATTAAACAATAACAACTAGACCAAGGGTGGGCAGCTTACAGCCCCTGGGCCAGTTATAGCATTCAATATCTTATTTTGCAGACCTTTGAGCAATTTAGAGAGAGTTGGAGTGGTTGGCACCACTCCACACATACTGATTCCTTGGGAGAAACTGAAGTATTGAAGAGCTGAAAAAACAGTTCTAAATATTGGGGTTTAGAGTGATGCATTGGTATAGCAGTTAAGGCATCAGGATAGAAACTGGATGACTGTGTTTTCTACCCTAGCCTTAGGCACAAAGCCTACTGAGCAAGACATTCCCTCTGAGCTCTCCCTCTGAAGGAGGCAGTTGCAAACCACTTCTGAAAAATCTTGTCAAGAAAACTTGCCATGCAGTCTTCAAGGATTAGAGTTTTGGGGAAAAAAAGTAAGTACATATTTTTTTAAAACTCTTCACCATCACCACCATTCAGATGTATCAGTATTTTCCTGTTTTTTCATGTTCAAGAAGATAACATCGATTCTACAAACCACATGCTGTCACAATACTACACATTAGATGTGCACAACATTTCCAACATGATTTAAAAAAAAACATAATATCACTTTCCCTGCCAGAGACACATCATACGTATTCAATTTGACATAGGAAACATCCCCACAGACATAAAACAGGTAGGTCTTTGTATCAGTAGGGAAATTCAAAGAGTTGTAAATATTTTTCATATAGCAATTATGTTAACTAATATTGCAAATAATATTTTGCAGGCAAAATTACTTAATAGAATTTCCTTTTTAGAAGAAAAAAAGAACCCTACATTTTTTTAACTTAGTACTTATCTTGTAAGATGCTCCAAAGGGTAGTGATAATGATAGTAGTGGTAATGATAGTAGTTATAGTAAAAAATAACTAAGCAATGATGTGGGTAATCAAATAAACTGCACTTTAGGAATATTTTTTATCTGCTAAGAAAATGTGTAGCATTCTTTAAAATAAATATTTATGACATTGTGACATTATGCACTCATTTTGAAACATTTTCTACACTTATTACATATCTCACTGAAGACCTTTATATCTGAAGAAATGATTCTGCTCATCTCCAAAGTACTGTGTGTCAAAGAAAGTAGGAAGGTTGGTGTTGCTTCTTCAGTCTTCAGTGGACTCTTTTATCCAGCATGTGGAATAGGCCAGACATGCCATTTTTATACAATGGGATTTGAGCTCTGACTTTCTATATAGTAACACAGAAATTAGAATCCATCACAGTCCCTACAAAGATCAGAACTTCTCCACAACTGCAATCTGAGTTATTCAATACTCCTTGCACATCATTTATATATCATATTTTTGATTCAGCAGCATTGAACAACATCAATACTGGGATTATGTACACACACATTTCTGTATACAGGGGTAGTAGGGGTGTAATCATATATATTCATCTATTAAATATTTGGAAGTGAATTAAGCCACATTTCAAAGAAGTAATGGGAAAGAGAAAAGAGCATCCTTTCCTTTTCCACAATTTTATCATAACATCTAAGTTTGAGAATCAGGTAGAATGGGTCCCTCATTTTTCTTCTGTTTTGCTAAATGATTTGGCAAACATTCTGTTTGCCAATGTCTGGAATATTAAGTTATTAAAAAGATCCAGATATATCTTTTGTAAATGACTGACAAATCAAATAAATAAATAAATAAATAAAATAGGCAACATAATATTTGAAGTATTTGGAAATGAGATGCAGTGCATGTTTCCAACAGCAGATGGCAATGCAAAATACCATTTCCTAGCCAGCTACAAGCCTGCAGAAAATATTCTTAGAAATATCCACCATTAAGCTCATTAAAGAATTCTATTTTGTGAACCCCTTGTGGTCTTCACTAAAAAAGAAACTGTATAATCTTAAGGAGGTGGCATGTATAAAAAAAAAATCACTGAAATCTGTTTCCTCTCTGAACTCTCTGGTGGAAGATGTCCTAAAATCATCAGAGAAGAAACATCCTTGCAACATTATTGAAGAGCTACAAAATACAAGAATGAAGGGCAGAGTTATATTTGCAGATTCAGTCGGGAATTAGTTTGCTGTCAGTGGTACAGTGTTGTGGCATGTTGCTTATATTGAGAAAGGAAAAAAATGGATCTAATTGGCCAACATCACGTAATAGCAACAACAGAAGAATAAGATCCAGCTTTGGATTTTAGGATGGATGAGGACTTGGAGTGGAGAATGGCCTCTTGCTTTCAATTTTCATTGTAATGGAAACATGGAAACTACCATGAGTTTCCTTTATCTCATTGTGTATAACCAATCTCAGCTGGTTCCATTGCCAAAAACATTCTACTCATCCTTACAGCAAACAAGGATAATTTTTTATACAGAAGTAGCTGATTTGGCAAGTAAAAAAGAAGTCAACTACTATATATATATTAAAATTGTCTCCAGACTACTGATGTGCTTCTTATACTTCAGTCTTTAATTCAAACTCCACATGAAAAAACAACAACCTGATACTGTATTTCTGATGGATATATATACAGGCAACAAAGCTTCAAAGAGAAAATGACACATGTTAATAGCGCAGTGTGTTTTTCCCTACAATTCTGCTGCAGCTGGATAGCTTGGGACCCCACAAAATAGATAGATAGCACTTGTTTAGTTTTATTCAGCTCCTTGGTTTCACAAAGCATGCTTATAGAATTGGGTCTTGATTGGGTAATTTCAATTCAATACCTGGGTTACCTTTGAGGTTGAGCTTGAAGTTGCAGTCAGTCCATGCCTAGGTTACTGCTAATTTGTTAAGTTTGAAGTGCTTGTAATGACATATAATGCCTTATATTGTTCGTATAATGTGAACTCCCTTTTGTATCTGTCCATCAAATAAAATCTAGTGGGGATATCTTCCTGAGGCTTTTTTACAATGTACTATCCATAAGAGATAATTTTGGTTGTGAAATTCCCTCTTGCTGAGAGAACACTTGATGGTGCTGAGAATGTTAATCTGTCCACTGGACTTTTTGTTAAAGGCCATGTCACACTGCCCAACGGATGCAAAAAGGACACAACGGACGAGCAAAATGTTCCATCCATTGTTATCGCGCTCTCAAAGGGGCAAAAATTTGCATAAGCAGAGCGGAAAGGAGAACGGACGTGGGAGGACGCAGAGAGGATGTATAGAGGATGCAGAGTGGATGCGTAGAGGATGCGTAGAGGATGCAGAGCGGATGCAGAGCGGATGCAAGAGCGGAGAGCTGCATCCGCTTTCATCCTTTCTCCCATCCGTGCTACTAACGTGTGCGTCCGTTCTGTCTCCCTCCCTGCGTCCGTTTACTGCTGGAACGGATTTGAGTTGTGCGGATGCACAGTGGATGCCTAGAGGATATAGCAGATGCGTAATGGATGCAGAACGGATGTCCCCCATATGCCTAGAGGATGCAGAACGGACAAATTGGATACATTTTCCGTGCAAAAGTTTTGAGCAGCTCAAAACTTTCTGAGCGGATGAAACGTCAATAAACGGATGCTGGACGGATAGAGAGGAAGCAAAACGGAGGCAGTGAGTACAATCGCGTTAACAACAGATGGCAAGCTTTTTGTCCGTTTACATCCTCTTTGCATCCGTTGGTGCAGTGTGACAGGGGCTTAAACTAGAACTCCAATGTCCTAACTCTTAAACTGATCAACATTTAAACATTTCATTTTTTAGATATTTTGTTACATTTGTAAATGTGTTTCATTTATTGTAACTACTTTAAATTACTTCCTTACTGGGGATCAATTTGGAACACTAAAAATCAGATGAAATATATTAAAAATCATTTTAATTTTCTCCAAGATCTTCTCCACTAATAACAACCTATGACAAAATGTATATGCACATAGAATAGATGTAGTCAGTGTTTCATACTTTTTAAACCTAACCATGGGAAGACTTATTACAAAATAAATAGTTATCATAGTGTCAGAGATGCTGCTATTGAGGAATATAATGGGTAATGTGCTATCCAAATCCATTATATTCAAACTCATTTTGTTTTGTTAATGATCTCAGTTCATTAATAGATTTTTTTTCTTTCATTGATTTGGATTCTAGCCAGTTTTGGGAAGGGAGGGAGGAAGGAAGGAAGGAAGGAAGGAGCATATATGCATGTACATTTGTGCACATTAGCAAGCGAATCTGCTTTATGTGGGTATTTTTATATGTTTGCTTTCATTCAAGTCTAGCACTTTTAGTCTAGACATAAGTGTAGTTCAAGCCACCATATTGGCTGTACCCCAACATATTAAATCTTCAACCTATTAACTAGCAGGCAAATAACATTATTTTTGGAAAGTGCAATTGCTTTTTAAAATTTAGGGCAATATGCATTCACTTTTTACTCCAACTTTTAATGTTAATGATCACTGAAAATCATAGTAGCAGTTTTAAAAAAAGCAGTAGTAAAAACCATATTAGTAGAAAAATTGTAGTAGAAAATCATAGTAAGATTATATCATTTTAAAAAATCATAGTAGTAGATGAATTGATCAGTCATCAGTTAAAATAATAGTGCAATACTATAACTTGTACTTCTGCAATATTATTCATAAAACTAAGCAAAATGTCACAAAAGAATATACAAGAATGAATACGTAAAAAATATCTTACAGAAAATTAAAAAATGGAGAAGAACTAAAATAGATTGTAATTAGACAATGATTTCCATGTTCTTGTTTGGCACATAATTTTGGCCAAAGAAAGATAATTATGACCTGATTACATTTGGCTGAAGTACTATCCATGTTGAAGCAATATTGATTTTAGAGAATTTCATAAATCTTTTCACTAGAAACCCATAGTACTAGATGTTTATTGTACTGCTATGCCAGTGGGTCTAACTATACATACCTGAACTATTATTTCCTGCCAACATGGTTGGACTAACAGAAGATCTTCCAAGTCGGCTAGACACTAGTGATGGTTCTGGTGTTCCATCCCATTCCTGAGCTTTTATTGGCTCTCTGGAAGATGACCCATGATGACCTCCTTTTTCTTTGTTTTCCAGCTTTGGTAATGGTTCAGTACTATGACTTCTGATCTTTAGTTCTTCTAATGGTTCTGCAAAATATGCAAAGTTCATACTCCATTACAAAGTGCAAATTAATCGCATCCATACACTACTTTTCCTCAGGTCTGCAAGCTACTGCCTGAGCTCTACTGTAAATGTACTATACAAAAGACCAAAAGTTTAAACATATTAATCAAGATTTATAGTTGCTTCATATTATTTGTAACCTATTTGGATGGAAAGATTGCAGGGAAAGTTAGAAATCTATTTATTTTATTGATTTTATATTCTACATTTTTTAAACAATTAATTCAAGGTACGTTCAAATATTTCATGAAATCATCTTGTCAGTGTAACTCTTATGTACATTTTCTCACTGATATACAACTCATATATAATTGAAGCTGAGGTCAATTCCTGATAGTATTTTCATGCCACCCACTGTGAATATCTTCAGAATAATTTTTATTACAAAATATATTTAAGTGAAGCACAATAAATATTAACTAAATTTGCATTAAGCTCATATAAAAAACAACAAGATTAACAACACCAATGGGAAGACTGAGTCATGAAAAGAAATGGGACAGTAAGGAAATTTCTACAGTGATCAAGTTTCCAAATTTCTACTGCTACACTGTTAGAAATAGTCTCTCCTTTTTATGACTGCTATTCACATTGATAGTAGGTGTTCCTGTGAAAAGAAGCATGTAGTTCAGATGCAACCCTGAGTAAACATAACCACAAAAATAAAAGAAATGAAATTTTGCTGACTTAGTTGAGATTATTTAGATTAATAATTTTAAGATGTGAACAAATGACCTCAAATATTCTTTAGCTCCTTTCCCCTTATAGACTGAAACAGTGAAAGACAGAAATGTTTACAGATATCTTATCCCATGAATGACTTGCATGCTTGCATCTTGCCCTTTACAGTATTTATCTATAAAACAAATAAGTACATTGTTTATACTGCAAAATAAAATCCAATATTGTTTTACATTCTTCTCGTGTTTGGAAGATCTAGTAACAATGATTGATGAATTCTGGCTTTATAGAAAATTTGCCATTGCTTTCTATAAATCAAAGAAGATAACCATGTTCTTAAACCACAGCCTTATGAAAAAATTAAAAGCATTCTATGTGGAAAAAATACTTTAGACAGATGCAGTAGGACCATTATATAAGCTCATAAGGTTTATATTTTTCAATATACCACCACAACAAGCTGTCAAAGTAGGATGCATCTTTTCCATCTCTCGTCCCTCCATTGGAGTTGCTCACAATACAAACATAGCAAAATACAATTGTAATGAAGAATTGATACCGACTATTGGTAAAAAGGATGAGGATATACAATAAAGGTACAGAAGCATGGCTCAGATTGGAAACTGGGATGTTCAGGAATCAATAAAGAAGTATTTACATGAAATCTGTCATACCAGGGTTAAGAATATTCTATTCAATTATTATATTCCAAACAATACTAGTTACCAATACAGAACACTGACATAGTTTTTCTCCAGTTCTTTGGATAAATACTGCAAATACTGTTAACAATATTAGCCAATTCTGTTTATTTAAGATCATTGCTCTGCAGACATGCAGTTTGTCCCCAACAGGACGTTTAATATATTTATATGACAAATTTCCCTTCTCAGTTTATTTAAAAACTAATGAAGCTACAAGAAAAAAAGCAGCCAGAATTGATCTGTAGTCCATCAAAGTTTATTCTTTACCCACACATTGTGCAAAATATTGTATAAAATATTTCACAACAAAATTGTTCAAAAACACAGCTTTAAAATCACCAAAACTTTAAAAAAACTGAGGACATAAAATAGAGAAAATCATTTAGAGAAGATTATTGTCTGTATGTCATAGTGATGAATTTGTTTCTTGATTTAATATTCTTTAATGAATGGGAAACTTGTTTTACCCAAAGTTTGAAATCTCTTGCTTCATCTAAATCCATATCTGTGATTTGTCTCCTTGTGGCCTTTTTGTTTTTAGTTTTACAAATTAAGTTTGATAATTTTTAATTGAGATGGAGCAGCAAGCACTTAATAACTGAGTACATCCATCCACATTCAGGACTTACAATAACCCCTTATAGTTTTACATATTTATCACTTCTATTCCAGAACTACAATAACTAAAGTTATTTGTGAGTACTTGCTGTTGTTCATGAAACACAAACCAACATTTCAATTTTCATCCATGACAATTCATTCATGTTTTGTAGAATTTTTACAAATCCCAATGGAGGAAGAAAAACTGAAATAGAAGATGAAATGACATGAAATGAAATGAAGACTGCACCTCGACTGACTATTAAAACTCAGAAATGGGACATATTTTCTTCCACTTGGTTATAATGAGTGAAAGCCTTTGAATTTTATGCAGAAATTCTATTGTGTGGTTCCATCAGGTATCACTGCCTTCCCAATATTTTGTTGCTGCTGTTGCAGTATCCCCTTATGTTATGGAACTCTGTATCTGGAGGATTATGACCTCTCGCATTTCCAACAGTCTATTCAGCAGGAAAAACAAGTCTGTTAAGATGTATGTTTTGAAAGCTGGCTTTTCTTTTGTATTGCAGGTTTTTTCAGTTTTTCCCTTCCTGTTTTTTTCTTATTTTATTGTATGTATCCCAAAGTTTACATATTAGCACAAGTTATGAAAATTGCAAACCAATGAACAAGCAAGCAAAGTTTAGTATAAAACTAGATCTAAGCCTTTTAAACCAGTTTTCACAATTATAAGTCCTCATTTATGGGCAAAGGAGAAGAAAAACACACCCACAATTTTTTTTAGGTGGAACCAACACGAATGTAGATTTATTGGCCTCACTTTTTTATTGCTAAATGGTAGTAGCATTGAAAATCTGAATTCCCCATTGCTGAGGGAAAAATATGATTCACCACGAAAGGAAAAAAGAAAAACGAAGATCTTTTAGAGAAAATTCTGCAAAACAGGCTTATTTTTCCCCCCAAGTAGAATGGAAAAATTAAAATATCAGACTTTTTTTTGCAAAATGTCTCTTAAGGCCCTGTCACACTGCCCAG
>BHFT01023985.1:0-33580 GCA_004320025.1 Laticauda laticaudata | reverse complement strand
CAGTGAGTACAGAACGGAAGCATCGTGTTAACCAATGGATGGTAAGTGTTTTTCTCCGTTTTACATCCTCTTTCCATTCATTGCTGCAGTGTGACAGGGGCTTTAGTGAATTTAAGTTAATATTGACTTAACTGCACAATAACAGCAGGAAGATACATCAGAGCAGTGGGAATGCTTTATGTAAAATTCCTATTATTCAAATGAATATACTCTACCAGATTGATCTGGCACAAGGTTTCAGAAATTGTTAACTTATTTGTTATTGTTATAAACCACAGACCAGCTTTTTAGTAAGCAAACAAGGTACAATTGAAGCATCTCTAAATGAGGGCAATTCTCAGCTAGTCTTCTCTAAATAATCCACAATAATCCACAAAAATAACAAATAATCCACAATAATCCACAAAAATGACAGTGTTTGTATTATTCATTCATCTTTCTCTGCTGTCTGTGATGAATCCAAATATATCAACACTCATTTTAGCAGAAAGCACTATTTTATGTGAGGTTATATGTAGGCCAGTGTTTTAACTAGCTGTACTTCTAAGCTATGCTGCTTCATAACAAGGTCAGCCTGTTTGAAGCTTCATCCTACTGAGCTGACCAATTCTTTAGCCTTATAAACTGTAAATAAACCCACCACCCCAAGCTATTAACTGAATGGTTCCTCAGCATTGTCTTGGGAATGAATTCATACAAGCATTTATTAAATGACACATCAGCAAATTTCTTAGATGATGGCTTCTAGAATGGCAACATATCTGCTTCTGGGTCAATATCATGATTTTGTATGGGTCCTATTTGCAAGTCTGTCTTTCTGTTACTTATACAGTTATGTATTTGTAGTTGTTCTCAGATCATCACTAAGCTTTTTCTCCAGCTATCCTGACTTCTTTGTGATTTTCTTTAAAATAATGATATTGTTAGCAATGGTATTTCTGGAAACCCTTTTAAGGATTTCAACAGGCTTTTAAACTCATTTTCCAAATAACTTGTCTAGCTGTGGGATCTTTCTTATTGCTCGAAGAAAAAAACACACTACTTTTTGTTGCTTGATGCTCAGTTTTAGATTCCCTTAAAAGATGAACTCTTTATATTATAGTCACTTTGCCTTATTGTTCTTTTTATTTCCACTCCCTCAACTAAGTTTGAGCCACTGATTGTATCAAATATGCCCATTGTAGCAAAAATACTCAAGCATAGCTGATTCTCTTCTGTCTTCTTTTTGAAGGAGAAAGTTGTCAGCAAGGAGAGTCAGGAATATCCTGGAAGGATAATCTATGCAGATCATTTTTCCAAAACAGATGTCAGGGTAAAGACTTTTACTGTTACAATTTCATTTCTTTGTAAGGTCTGCATTACCACCATTTTCTCCTTGGTTAAACAAGTAATAACAGACATCAACAACACTATTGCTTTTATTTGTTCCTTTATGTAGTATTATTTGTTCCTTTATGTAGTAATATTACTACATAATACAGTAGTATTATGCAGTATTTTCTTCAAAAGCAACACAAATGTAATCATTTGGATTTCTGGGTAGGAATCTAGCATATTTGCTCTGAGGATTAATTAAATATTAGAATGAAAATTTGCCATTTCTGTTTCAAAGGCCAGGCAAGCAAGCAAGCAAGATGGAGGGCAAAACAAATCTCCAGCTGTTACCTACTGTGCTTTCCTGCCACCTAGATATTTCATATGTGGCACTCAATTTTTGAGTAGATTCTTATATTTTCCCACTTCCTATTCCCTGCCATGTGCCGTCCCATCTCTTCTCTATTTATAGACTAAACCAGCTGTGGCTGCTACTAACTCCATCTTATCAGTCCACCATTATTTACATCAAGTAGCATACAGTCTCTCCTCAAAGAACTCAAGTGTTTTTAAGTTGGATTTCCATTTTCTTATATCTACAATACATTATACATGACAATTGTAATGGAATAACAAGAACAGCTCTTTCATATATAATGCAGTTTGATTATAATGTTGAGGAACTTTTGAATTCATTAGAAAATTGGCAAAGATCTACATAGCAGCTGCAAATCAAATTTGCAATTCAATAACACAGAGATGCATACATATTTAAGGAAAAATGCTGCTCTAACTGATAGCTAGTGTAATAGTGTGGCCAATAACATAGACTTGGATTGGGTTGTCTTTGGTTCAGTTCCCTGCTATATCAGAATTATTTGGGTGAGCTTTTAATCAAACTTTTTCAGCCCAATGCAATGAAACAAAATTAGGGTTTTTTTTCAAGTCTTATCTGAAGCTGCATCTTCACTACATAAAAATTTATAGTGTAAAGTAGAAAGCATTTCAAATAGTTATGTAGAATTAGACCCACATCTTTGGTAGTAGGTATGTGATATTTTTTACAACATTGTCAGAATTATCTAAGTTCTGTCCTGTCTACATTCTTTTCATTTCTTCTTTTTTATTGTTGTAAGCCTCCTTGAGTAGCTCATGGCAAGATAGATGGCAAATAAATTTAACAAACTAATAAATGGCAAGAAACTATTAAAAAGAGAGCATTTCCTCATGACTGAGAGAACCTAAGAACTAATGATTAATTTCATTCATATATATAGCTACTCCTATCCACTAAAAATGACCAAAATCAACACCAGAAGTTAATTGATTGCATCCCACAAAATCATAACTCTGGTGTTATTTTTTACTAATAATTGTGCATTTTAATCTCAAAATACACACACAGACACACACAGATTCACACACACACAGAATCTCTCTCTCTCTCTCTCTCTCACACACACACACACAAATGAAGTGGGACTTTTTTTACATGATGGACTGCAAGCTGCCAAGGTACTGTACAAAGATAAAATATTTTGCAGTGAGATATTTTTCAGTGAGATATTTTTCAGTGACTCATTCTTTCACTTTGTCTCTTTCTTCTCGTACACTTCAATATAAAATCACTAATTCCCACAGCACTATTCCAGCATTCTTGCCCATCTCATGGTTGAGTGGGTTGAATGGATCTTTACATAATAATAGAGTTAGAAGGGACCCTGGAGTTCTTCTAGTCCAATCCCTTGCTCAGACAAGAAACCCTGTATGGAATGGTTGTCCAATCTCTTCTTAAAAACCTCCAGTGTTAGAGCACCCACAACCTCTGAAAGCAAGCCATTTCATGAATTAATTGTTCTAACTGTTAGGAAATTTCTTCTTACTTCTATGTTGGTTCTCTCCTTGATTAGACACCATCTATTGCTTTTTGTTCCGCTTTGGAACATTGCTATCATGTCACCGCTTCTCTGTCTTTTCATTAAACTAAACATATCCAATAGCTGCAACCATTCTTCATATGTGTTAGCGTCTAGTCCCCTAATCATCTTTGTTGCTCTTCTCTGTACTCTTTCTAGAGTCTGAACATCATCCAGAACTGATGCAGTTTGATTTTCTGATAGGAAGTTTAAATGATGGAATTAACCTATAACTAAGTAAAATATTTATATTTTATATTTCAAAGTTACATGTTTCAATTTCTGCATCACCAACTTAAAAAGAAAATCAGTAGTTGGTGGGATGTAATAAACCTTGGCTTTGGGCATTCAAATGAAAGTACTAAGCTAGGTCACCAAACTATCCCATATGGAATAGTGAACAGGAGTGAGAAATTTATAAAAGAGAAAGATGTGGCCTTATAACATATAAATCATTTAAAATTTGGCTACCATTTTACAAATAACACCAGAATGCACAGTTTATTGGGCTCAGCATGTTTTCTGTGCTATTTTTTTCTGTCCAAAAGACATACTTTATTGATGGTTGCTTTTTAAACTACAGAAATAGAAAATAAACTCTCAAAAATATGTCTCAGCTCTATTGCCTTCAAGATAGTTCAAAGTCATTCATAAATGGTTTTATAGGATCTCCAGGGAATAGTATATCAGACATACTTACTTTGTAATACTATTAAAGACTTAGTGTTCAATTTCTATCTGTATTTTATTCATTTTTCCAACAATCTGTACCAGAACTCTCTCTGACATGGAGCAGATAATCAGAAACAATATAATATGAAAGATTGAGGTGCTTTTTATGTTTGCTGTGTTCTTTGTGTATTTCTGCTTTCTTTCAAATTAATTCTGCCCCTTGCCCAATCTAATCTGATTTTGAGGACAAAGACTTCCAAATCTAAAGTAGCAATTAAGCCTCAAGTCATTTTAAGGATGCCAGTCCTTAAATGTATTTATTTATTTACTTGATAAACAGCATCTTAAGATGCAATGGTTTCTTTTCATGGTTTCATTAAAATCAATGTTTAAAATTATATTTACGCATTTTAAAAATGCAAGAAAAAAACAAGGAAAGACAGAAGTTCAGTAATAGTAACTCAGTACCTGCTTAATATTTCAAAACAGATCTGGCAATCCTTCAAAAAAAACAACAACCCACCCCTCTGCTTAAAAGCGAAGCTTCATGATTGATTAAATGTGTAGGATCCTGATGCTTTCTCTGATTTGCTTTGGATGGCAGTGTAAATCCACAGGAGCCAGGTTCTGATCAAGATCACTTGCATAGATAATTTCAACTCACCCTTTGCTTTCAAAATCCCTGTCAGTATTAGAAGAATTGTGTGTGTGTGTGTGTGTGTATCTTTAAAAAATTGATTGAGAAACATTTTTTAATGTCTTCAAAATATTTTATTTGTTTCTCATTCTTTTCCAGGTCCTCTTTGTACTTGGATTTTATGTGTGGACATGTGTTTATGGGATTCCCATTGATGGTGGCCATAATTTATACCATAGATTATGTGTATTCTGTAGTCAAAACTGATCTACAGTTGTTTGTAAATAATATATATCAATGTTCAGAAATCATGTTTATGAATTCAGAAAAAACTGCTGAAATAAGATGATTTTTTTCAAACATTTGCCATTTGATAATATATGAAATAAATGAAACTTTTTCATTTTAACATGAGCCAAATTATTTCATTGCTACTGAAATTCAGTAGGGGAATACCTGAATTAAGGGTGAAAAAAAATCTGAATTTTTGACAGTTTTAATTTGTATCGCAATTTATGTCCATTCTGGTTTATTATATATAATATTTTTTTTAAAATGAGAAGAGAATACATATGCATTGCCTTGTGAACATTTACTGTAAACAACATTTTTTGCCTAATACTCTTAAACTTCGTTTGCAAAAATTTATATATAGCATATCATGAATATTTTAAATCTATGAAACTTCACTTTTGGACCATTAGAAATCCAGTTCATGTTAGAAGAGGATATTGATACAAATTTCACTGTTGGACATTTCATAAAAAAAAAATATTGGAAAACAATAATAAGTAACACTTACTTTCTGCAAGCTCTTTAGACTTTCTTCCACTAGAAGATTTCCTCAATAAGCTTCGTCCTGAGGTAAAAAGGCTGGTTAATTCCTCCAGAGGACTAGTTGGTGTTCTAGAACGTGAAGTATTCTGTGATGATGACCCGTAGGTATTGACAGAGGCATTTACTATTTTCCCTCCTTCTTGCAATATGTTTCTGGCAGTAGAGTGAGGCACTGATGGAGAACTTCTTGAGAGACTTCCTGAATGTACAGAATCATAAGGAGGAGGTCTTTTGAGACTTAAAGGAGTAAGTGACCGACCCATACTCACAGGAGAGGGAGATGCTGAATGGCTTTTGGAATAGCCATGGGGAGACTGTGTTCTGTATATGGTAGAAGGATGAGGAGGTGAAGAGGAATGTCCTGGTGTACTAGTTCCTTGGGAAGCTGTCTGGTCTTTGTCTAGTTTTTGATGACTTGGAGTATGAGGTGGCAGTGAGGATGGAGAAGCTCCAGTTTGTGGTTTAATATAACACACATTTTCTAATACGGGAAGCTTTGTGACTTCCAATGGTGTTAAAGGAGATTCATCAGAATTTGGGGAACATTGCACTGGTGCAGGAGGGAATACCAAGAGTGGTGGTCTATGAGAAAGCAAATTTGGAAATGGTGGTGGAATATCACAAATCACACCTTTGGGAGTGGATAGCACTGAGGACTTGGTAAAATCAAGGTCAGGCACTGTGGGAGTAGCACACTGAGAGGAACAGCTGTGATGGTCAAACTCACATGGACACTTTGAATCTTGGCCTCCATCCTCAAAGATGGGATATTTCATTTCTTCATATACTGCCTCATTTTGATCTTCCTCATCTTTTTTGAAGTCTCTTAATATATTTCCAACCATTTCAATATAAACTGGCTCTTCTTCCTCTGTATCTCGAACAGGACTGCTGACTTGGGTCAAAGAAGCATCTCTGCTTAGCACAGACTTTATGGAACCATGCTTTTTGATATAAGTTTCATCAAAAGATGCACTTAGTTGAGTGTTTGGATTCCGCTTTGGCTTTGGGGGAGGAACCTTCTTTGTGTATTCATCACTGTGAGGCCTTGGCTTGGTGGATACTATAAGGCAAAAATGATACACATCAATCAATACACAGAAAATGAATGAAAACATTGTGTATTTTCAAAATACTTGCTGGAAAATGCCTATGTTGTTGTTGATTGAGCCTTTGTGTAAATTCTCCAGAATTATCTTGTGTGCTGAAATATATATAATGAAACACTGTAGAAATAACTCACCATGTTCACTGATTGCTTAGATGTGGCAACATTTGGTAAAAAATGATATTGTCAGTTCATATTTTATGAACATAAAAATACTCATATGATATCATCCATGCATCCAGTATTGTGTTCTACACTGAATAATCAATGGAAAGAGTACATGCACTTAAGATAAATTCTGACTCATACATTTTTCCCCAAGTAGCATCCTACTCAACCCCAACCTCTCAATGTAATGATTTAAACTTCATGTTAATAACTGGAGAACTTAAAAACTTATGTACTATCTTGTTATTTTAATAATTCCATTGTTTCCTCAATAAGGCACAGGGAACATCATGAACATATGCCTAAATAGATTGTTTTTCAGAAATGAATATAATTTTATCTTTAGTATGATCTAATGTTATTTTCAAATATTTCCAAATCATTTCCACTCATAACCCACATTGATGGGCTAAGTTAGCATCTAAATACATTTTATTATATCCACAGATGGTTAATCAAAGGGATTGTTCAATTATGGTCAGCTTTAGGGCAGAATTTGAGATTAAAAAGGCATGCCATTGTTTTTACATTAGACACATGTGACAAATTTCAGCAAAATCAGCATAAATTTGAAATGGAAAGGGTAATTCCGAATCAAGATTTTGTAGCAGGAATTGGTCTTTTGTTACCATGAGGTAACTAGACTATGTTTTTTTCCTTGAGGAAGAAGGTGTTTTGCTTCTCATCCAAGAAGCTTCATCAGTACTATTTGATGAGAGTTAGAACTTGGAATGGATGAAGCTTCTTAGATAAAGCAAAAAATCTTCTTCCTCAAGGAAAAACATAGTCCAGTTGCCTTTTCAAAAGCACCTTTGAAACAACCAATACCTGGATAACTGAAAATCTCCATAGACATGTAGAACATCATTTTTTCTCCTGTGCAAAGTATATGGAAAAGACAGATGACTTTCTTATGTGAGTCTAAAGTATGGTAATGTTCAGCTACTTGACTCAGCCATGACTTATTTTATGCCCAAATTAATCAGATAAGTGGGCAATTAGTATGCATTCAACTCCCACAGATTTGGATTTCATGAAATGGAAATTAAAGCAATCTTGATGCAGAATTTGATTTAAGATGGATGATTACATAAATGTTTTAAAAAGAAAGAAAGAAAGAAAGAAGGAAAGAAAGAAAGAAGGAAAGAAAGAAAGAAAGAAAGAAAGAAAGAAAGAAAGAAAGAAAGAAAGAAAGAAAGAAAACTTGACTGCTGTCTGAAACCCATTTCCAGTTCATGGAGTTTTCTATACTATGCAACAAACAGCATGGCTTAATAACTAAGCTTTCTTTAGATGTCAGCTCCTTCTAAGAAAGGTTGTATGAAATGACCTTCAGATCTATCCAAATCTGTACCTCTCCATTCTTTGAAAAGGTCCTTCCTTTCATTAACTCCCCTCAGCTTGCCATTTAAGCATTATGTTAAATGCTTTATATATATCATGTTGAAGCTAGAATGGTTTGAAATGCACTGTGGTAGTGCCTGCCATTTTCTCACCTGGTGTACAATGTCATTTTATGCCACATACAGAATATGCAATACAATCAGTAGCATAAAGGTTAGTTGATTGTATCCCTATGCTTAATTTAAAAGATAACTGAATAAAATAAACATCTTTCATTATATGTTACAAGACTCATATTCCTTTTGTGAATGAATATATGAAGACCTGTAATTAAATGAAAAAATAAAAGAAAAATGCCTCCTTTTCTAGGTAGTCTGGAATATAAATATTTTATAATTTATTTTTAAAGATCTGTGGTATTATTTTGCTGTTATTTAATCACTATAGGGAGAGTAATATTAGGAAGAACAGAGGGAAAGCAAAAAGAAGGACAAGGGAGCATCTCTTATTTGGAAAAATGTGGTCACAAGATAATGAGAAGGGAACTTTAATTGCCCAAAAAGGAACTTTAAAAGGACAAGATATCCTAAAAAGGGAGAGGAAGAAGGTACATAACCTTCAGGGATGAACTTGCCTTCTGATTCCTATTTTTTCAAGGACTCCTTCCTTTTCCTTTTGGGGATGATGTTAGTTGAGATATCAAAAACTGTTTGGCTTGTCTTGGAATAATTCTTCATGAACAAATATGTATGGAGTTTGGTTCCAAAATTCAGTATTCCTTGAGTTGATTCTAATAATTGATTCTAATATGCCTGGAGGAAGGATCTGATTTGAGGGATAAGGCTGGTAAACTTGGGATGTGCAATAAAATGTTCTTAAATTAGTTGGGGTACTCCAATAAGATATTCACAGGGGCTGTTCATCTACAAAAAGAAATCTGTGCATTTCTGCACTCTTAAGTTGAAATGAGACACAACAATATTATTAGTATGTTGATGATACAGACCTTTACATCTCAAACCCAAACCAAACTGGAGGTACTATGATCTTTTGTCCCAAGAAAGTCACTCTAACAAAATATTCAGTTCTCCATTTTTTTAAAATGAAGAATGAAAAATCTATCTGGTAATGTTTCTCACTTGCACCCCAACCCAATAGCAATATTGTGAGTAGTATTCTAGAAACAGATAAATTGGAACTATTCTGAAAGGCTTTGGACAATTGAAGAATTGATGTTCTCTTTTTGCTATTTCTGCATTATTTATTATTCTTGCTTTAATATTTGATTTTCATCACTATGGTGTGCTCTTCATACATTGTTGCATGTTTAAACTGTATAGCTTATATACAGCAGTATATAAATGAAACAAATAAACATAGGACTTCAGCAATTCTGCACACAGCAATCATGGTAAAAATTATGAAATGTTGACAAGTAAGTCGTGTTTCTGCACATTTCTGAAAACTTTTAGCATGGATGTTTCAAGAGTGTATATAGATACTATGTATTTTTCTCTTTGTAGGATGTTTAATGTCTATTGGCAATGAAATGGAGAGTTGGCAATCTCTTTGACTGAGAAAAACATAGAGTGTTGTGTTAATACTTTGAATTTCAGTCAAGGTCAATATTCTTTCCATGCTAGCACATAAACTCCCATAAATAACCCACCCTAGTCAATAGCCATGTTTAATGATAAGTCAAACTTTCTATGTTTTTCTTTTTTCTTTTTCTTAGATATAAAAACCTGCCAAATTACAGCAAGAATATGTTGAGTGAAGAATAAAGATAAATAAGTCAATAGCCATCGCTGCATTAACATGTTTACAAAACACCATTTTGCATGCTTTGTACTACCTTAAGTACATATTGTTTACATTCATGTATAAACAATATATCTGAAATAAATGCTCCCTTTTCCCAGCTATATAAAAACAGTACTGAGTTCATATTATTTTTTTGCAATATTTTTAATTGTACATTTTGTATAATTTAATATTAAATGAAGTAAAGCCAGACTGCTGTCTGGAAACCCTAATAATGAAACTAAAGCTTCAATATTGCATTTTGCAATAAAATACAAAACTCCTGATGCTTGGAAAAATTGGAGGCAATTGAAAAATAAACTGACAGAACACCAAGCAGGAGCTTATAACAACACAAAAAAATAGATGTATAGTTTTCAAATAGTCCTGAAAAAAATGTGTTTTAGATTATGAAATACAATTCCATCCATACTAGAACTGGGATTCTAGCTTAAAGAATGATAGCATTCAACCTTTGTCCTCCTCATCTTTAATCAAGATAGAATTTTTCACATCTTTCCTTTTTTAAAAAATGGTTTTACTATGTACATTGTTCAGTGTGTATAGAAAGGTTAGGGATGTGGGGAATATGAACTGCAACTGCAGTGAAGGTAAAGCAGAAGAGTTTATTGCTATACTAGATCCCGATCCAAGTAAAAAGGTACACATGCCTACTTTTAAATTTTAAAAAGGCCCCACATACTTATATTTGAAAGTTAATATATAACTTGGGTCCAAGTTTATTCAGAAAATTTTAAGTAAAGGTAAAGGGTGTTCTATTTCACAAGTTGTGGTAGCACTGCTGAAATGAATGAAATTGGTGCAAGCATATAGAGGTGTGCCAAAAGAAGCACATAAATAACTTGGCTGTTTTGAAACTGTCAATATCCTCAATGTATGACCACAATCAAGCCCAGAATTATGGTTGTAAGTCATGGCAGCCACTCAACAATCACCATGTGATCACACCTGATTTTACAACCTTTTTAATGGTAATCATTAAGCAAATATGGATATCACCTGAGGAAATAAAAATAAGACAAAGTTTTAAGGTGAGTTAGGAAAATAAAGGAGTCAGATAATTTAATTGAATTAATGTAACTTTATATAAAGGAGTCAGATAATTTAGTTGAATTAATGTAACTTTTAAAATTTAGGCACCGCCCATCTCCAAACTCTAGAAGGTAAACAAATAAGACCAAACAGAATAGCAAATACAATATAATTTTTTTAAAAAAATGGAAATGAAAAGGGAAGAACAAGAGCTAATTCCAAGTCAGGATAACAACCATGATACTCTTAGACAAATCTGACAGGAGGCCCAATCATTCTAGCTCTAATTAATTTAAAATTACAAAAGGGAAATGAGAGACAAAGCATTCTTCTTGGCATGTCAGGAAGGTGACTCATGTGTAAGAGGTAACTGGAGACTGTACAAAGGCTTTCCCCGGCTTTATGCCGTGCTGGCATGTCTGCTTGCAGCTTGAAAAAATTCTGTCCATGAAGGAAATGAACCCAATACTATCTGGAGAGATGACTGAAGCCAAGAAAGTGAGGAGCACACAAAAGTGTGTGATCCATGGGGGAGGAGTAGATCATAAGTGGAATAACCAATGAATAGCACACTTATATTTGGGTTGACGCTATCAGGAAGATGCAAGAGAAAGTAACTCAAAAATGAAAAGAAGAAGTGGACTTTTACAAGACAACAGTTGTCTTGTAATGTAGAATTTGTAGAATTGTGTGTTTGTGTTGGGGGTGAAAATGTACTTCTCTTTTAAGAGTTGCCTGGCTATGCTTGGGGTAAGCTACACCCCCCAAAAAAAATCTAATTGGGACACTGATTTCTGAGTTAGAACTATTAGAACTATTGTTATAATTTATATATGTAATCTGGTTATGAAATGTATATCTCTATGATTATTTTTAAATAATAAATTATTCAGACTTTGATACCAAGATCAAGAAAGTCAGTTAAGTTTGTTCATTACAAGACATGATTTGGGTTTTCAAGAGTGGGAGAAATACTTCTAAGATGACTGCGAGTGAGAGAGTCAGCAAGCTGAGTTGAAAAAGTTTGGATTGGTGTTAGAAAAGAAACTACTGAGCCCAGACGTTTTGAACTTTTTCCCGGGAATACAATTTTCTTGAACTCAGAATTGCTGCTATGTGATTAAAGAGGGCAACCCAAAGAGCCAGGAAAATAAGTACATTTTTTTTTATCCTAGCAAACATTACAAACTGTTTCAGCACCCAGGGGTTCAGAGCTGAAAAGAGGTCCAGGGTTGCTCCAGCTGAGCTAGCTGTAAGTAAATTTAACTATAAGGTATTTTTCAAAGAAGATATTTTTGGAGTTCAAAGAAACAGCACAGTTTTCAAACAGAAATGTGGCTTCTGTAGTTTAATGTAGATATACTTATCTATCATCAGTAATCAGGGTCTCTTTTTTCCCTCCTTATTGGGTGAGTGGAAATATGAAATTACATTCTGCTATTTCTTTTCATGATTGTGGTCTATAAGGGAAAAGGACAATTAAAAGAAAAATAACAGGTTTGCCATTTTCTATTCTGCCCAAGCTGCTATTTACCAGTTTTTGGAACACTACAGAGGTAATCTGCTGTGCAGTTCAACTCAGGAAGGAGAAAACCACACAGTAGAAGGGACAATTAACACCTCTTAACCTGAATACCTTCATTCTTTGTTTTCCTTAAAAGCCCAATAAAAACTGGTAATCACCATGAAAGACAAGGTCACTGTTTTCTTTATCTTCTACTGCCATCTAACAGCTATTCCAGAATTTTGATGCCCAGATGTAGAAGCATCATAACCATGCCTGAAAAGCAGCTCCCAACAGGGTTTTGATATGAAACATATTCTCCCTCTGATATGTTTAGGTTATATGAAACTTACTTTAGCCTTCTCTTAATTGAATGCTGCATTTAGAGTTGTTGTATTTATTTAATACAATATTGGATTCCTTCTTTTTTTTACATTGTCCTGAGTGGTATTCATTTTAACATAGAAAGGTATTAGTAAATAGATAGGAAGGAAGAACTATGATTTTCATACTCCTGGAGAGAGAAAAGAATTCCTAAAATTGTTAAAAACAATAATTCTGCCTGTGGTGTGTGTGTGTGTGTGTGTGTGTGTCTGAGACAGAGAGAGATATGTAGAATATGAATTCTAGCTGATCTCTGAATTTTATTAAGGTAAATTGCTAATCATATGATCCTGAACATGTGGGTTATGGTGAGGCAAAATAAACATTTATAAGGGTTTCTCATGATAACATTCAGGATTTAAAGCCAGGTAAGCTTTACTATTTTGCCTCCTAGAGACACAAAGGGGTAGATGCAGTTCCATCCAATAAATTGAGAGATTTAGATTGACTGACATTTTGTATTAAATCAGTATTGTGTTTATAGTGAACTGAATTATTAACTGTTTTGACAATGAAAAATCTTTCCCCTGACATTCCTTGGAAATTAGAAAATTAGAATTAAATTAGAAATTAGAAAATGAAAATTAGGAAAAAAATGTGTAAGGAATTTTTTGAAATATTTAGTTTCTTAAGATTACCTTAAGATTAGTTTAACATTTATCTATCTATCTATCTATCTATCTATCTATCTATCTATCTATCTATCTATCTATCTATCTATCTATCTAATTTATTGACTGCCCATCTTGCCACAGGGTAACTGGGTGAGGACATACATCCTTACACATACATACATATAAGGAAATATGCTACATAAAAGGCACATAATTTCTGCCAAATGTGTGTGCTGAAATTTTAGAAAGTTCTAGAAACCACAAAAATAAGGCTGACAAAGCAAGTGCATTTTTGGAACCTGCCCAAGAAACTACCTACACTTTTAGGTCCTGGAGATCTGCAAAAGCACACTTTAGAGTGCAAAATCATTATTGTTATTAAGAGTTATCCTGCAGTAAAATAATTGGCCAATAAATTTAATAACTAAAATAAAATAATAAATAAAATAAAAATAGTAGACTATTTTTGGTGATTTCCTGTAGCCAATTTTTGATTTTGAACCAATATTTTTGAGCTTCTGGGCAAGATCACCACACATGATAATATGTTCCCTCTTTTATTTTACATTTCCAATATATAGGACTCATTATATATAGGACTCATATATAGGCTTATCTTCAAATACAAAGCCGACATAAAAAGGATGTCAAGGAGTATGGAGTATACTTGAAACCTCAACAATTAGACAAAATTTTATTAGGCCCAGATAAATAATATTACCAAAATTTACAAGTATTTCCTCGAAGTAGATTTAGAAGAAGTAGTGAAAGGATGTATGATTGCATGGGGTCAAAATATTGGTCATAACATAAAGTTATCAGACTGGGACACTGTATGGAATAGAAATCACAAATTAACAAAATCAGCAGCATACAAAGAAAATGCATATAAAATGTGCTGTAGATGGCACTTACCCCCTTCGAGATTAGCAAAAATGTACTCTAAAATGAGTCCTATATATTGGAAATGTAAAATAAAAGAGGGAACATATTATCATATGTGGTGATCTTGCCCAGAAGCTCAAAAATATTGGCTCAAAATCAAAAATTGGCTACAGGAAATCACCAATGAGCAATTAGACCTACAACCAGAATTCTTCCTATTGGGAATCTTAAAAAAAAGATATAAAGAGCACAAAATACTTATTATTACACATATTGACTTCTGTCAGGATCACCTTTGCCCAATGTTGGAAACAGCCATATACACCTGTAGAGGAACTGATAATACAAAAAGTTATGAATTTTGCTGAAATGGATAAATTAATGCTGAGTTTAAAAGATAAGGAAGCTTCAGTATTTTATAAGGTATGGGAACAATGGTATAGCTGGATAGATCAGAGACAGATTAAGGATAGGTAATTATTAAATAGAGAATATAGATAGAATAAGAACATAATTATGCACAAATTAATACCTGTAAATATTGCACAAATGATTGCACCAGAAATAGCTGTTATTGAGTAATATATTTTTTATGTTTTTAAAATAATAAAAATTCAATAAAGTTTATTTAAAAATAATAATAAATAAAATAAAGACAGCTGAGGAGTATTTATAGAATATTGTGCCTTCCTCACCATATATCTATTTTGTTGATTGTGGGACAAAATTCTGGAGCTAATCAGAAGCACTGCTAATATCCCTTTGAAGCTACAATCCTTTGTGAATTTCTGCAATTCAGGATGTTCTAGTAAGGAGAAGAGAAGAGGCAATCAAAAGTGTGACTATGACTTCATTTCTGAAGCTCCATCACATCCTGTATATCATCTTGACTTTTTTTTTTTTCAAAAAATCTTCCTGCAGATGTTTCTGCAAGTACTCTCCCATATCTAATGGTGAAAGTAAAATTGTTTCATTGCTTTATTTGGTGTTGCTTCTTCTCCAGCATATCAATAGTCTAGTCACTCACTAGTTGCCAATAATACATATGTGTGGATTACAATAGGACTTGTGATGTAACAAAAAGTAAGATTGATACTTCCCTCCAAAGGTGACATTCTTGAGTTCCTTCTGCATAAGTACAAATAAGTATGGATTTAAGACAAAGAATCAAAGAGAAAAATGTTATGGGATGATATCATGGATAAAATTTAAAATAAAAAAAATATTCCAGAGTTTGGCAGCTCCCAACTTTTAGTTGACTAGATGAAGTCATCTAGTGGATGATGACTAGATCATGGCTAGAATGACTAGATGACTAGATCATGACTAGAATACTTTGGCAGTGATTGTTTTTTTTTGAGCATACAGTATATCCATGCTTCTGACATCAGTGATAATATTTATTAGCTTTTGGTCTATGGTTTCTTTTTGATTGTCTTTGATTCTTCCAATTAACAGTGTCTTTTTCAATGATTCATACCTGGAACTGATTCAATGATTCATACCTGGTATTCAAATTTTAGGTTCATTATTAATGCTCAATTTTCTGCAGCACCACAATTCAAAACTTCATTTTTATTTCATTCAACATGTCCAGTGGTCCAGCTTTAATAGCCATACATTACAAGTGTGGAAAAATGATATTGATAACATATACCCTTGTTATTGTCAATATGATGTCTCCAACTACTTGATCACTATTCATTGTCCCTTTGGCTAGGAATTATTAGACTAGGAATTATTATGTGGTCTAAGACATCTGGAGGCCATCAAATTTCACAATCATAATTTATCATATTATATCCCATTAGTTCTCTAAGCTTTGCATTAAACTTCTCCTGGATTTCAATTTATCAATGGGTAGGAAAGGGGGGAGAGGTGATTATGCTTATAAGCTGCATCAGAGAATTTTCAGATCATACTATGTAATTGCATGTTTTACCACTGGAAAACATGGCAGTCATGTCTTCCTCAAAAGTCTGTTGAAGGGCCCCAATGACCCAGATACTGTAGATAGATGCACATAAAATTCCTTGATACAAAGAATCTTTACAAGTGAACTTCATGTCCAAAATGTATTTTCCTCATTTTGGCATGAGTATTAATTCACATATTTTTTCCTCCTCAGCACAGAATTTGGCAAGTTACTAAGAGCATTTACTGGTTAAATAAATAAATATAATAGAGTTTAGCCATGTTTCTTCAATTTATTTCAGTAACTGAATTTGAAAGGAGAATTTCATTTTTTTTCTTTAATCCTGGGTTTCTTAATAGAATAAAGTCACTGAGGGCAACATGTAAAGTTGTGAGAATATGATCTTTAGTTCCTCCATATTCTTATCCAGATCCATCCCAATAGGATTTCTATACATTTCAAAGTAGATTTGATTGGGAAATTTATTTTGCTAGCTCTCTGTTTCACTGGTGGAAGTAATAGAATTAGAAAATAATTTTATTGTTTATTTTGTACACGCATGCTGCTGTAGCCTATCTATTTATGGCAGTATAAATAAATCCTGAAAGCCATGAAGAAAAAAATAATACTGTGGTAAGAGAAACATATGCTACAACCAATCCATGTAGATAAATTGAACATTAAAAAATATTAAGATTTATGGAGACAATCCACATTCTTAGGACTTTTCCCATCAATAAATTACAATGTTATCCTCCCATCCTTAGGAGGGAAAGCAAAAAGCTATGGTATGAAATTCATCAGCAAAAAGCTATGGTATGAAATTCTTGAGCCCTGTTCAATCTCTAGTATCTTTTCAACTAGTCATCATCATTACCTGCCTCTTCTGTCAAATAATGGGTGCAAAACCAAGAAATATGATATGTTTGATACTGCTTTTCAATGGAAAAACAACTTTAATGCCAGTACGGGTCTTAAGTCTGTTTCAGTCATGGATCAAAGACAAGATGAAGCCAGAACAAACACGATGCTAGGGCATATTTTTGAGTACAGATGAGAACATGGCCTTAGGACAATTACCAGGGAAAAGCAGTAATATTCTAAAGTCAGAATATTTTTTAAAATTCTGCTTGATGTGATGCCATTAGTTGATGCTAATATTATTATTTTTAATTAATTGCATTTCCAATTGCACAATATCCTAGCTAAACAAATACCAGTGGGAGTGCCCTGTTTAAGTTGAAAAGTATTTACTATATTAACAAGAAACTGATTAAAATAGATTCAGAAATAGAAAAAGAGCAGCTACAGAGTAAGGGTTTGGCTGCCATTCCTCCTTAATATTTCAATGTCTATGAGATTCTTTTGTGGAGATTATCGTATCAATATTTATCTGTACAAAGAAAGCAGACCCATTCAGTGGTTACTGTGTAAGAATGGGCAGCATGTGAATTCTTTTGTTAAGCCAGTGACATCAGCTCCTTAGTCAGTTGTATATTATCTGCCTGTGGGCTCATCCACACAGCTGCTTTGCCATGCTTTTTCCCCCAGTTTGAAACCAGGAGGAAATTGTTGGCAGAAATCACAGTGTAGCCATAATGCACATCTGGCCATGCTGTGGGGCTGCCTATATAGCAATTCCACAAGACCTTATTTATTATTTTCCCTGAATTAAATTTGAAAGGGCACTAAAAGTGGAAAGAATTGGAAAAGCCACTACCAATCATTGTAGAGGACATATATTAGGATGGTGCTTGTAAAGTCTGGGTACTCTATCCAATTATTTTTTTAATTGCTCCCACAAGATCTTGGTGTCTATTGGATGGTAACAAAGAGTTTAGCTTTCTTGGCTGTAGGGCACCTGAATTTGTGACAGATGTAATTGTCACATCAAACCCCCCCCCCCCCCAAAAAGACCTTTTGGTGTGGTGAAAGCAATGTTCTATTATGGAGTTCTTGAGTATCTCCATATAATTTCTCCAAAATAACCTGTTAAATAATCAATGTATCAACCAACTGGCCATCAAGTAGCAGTAAAGAGTAGAGGAGTTTCCCTTTTTCTCTGTTGCCATCTGATGGGTTTAAATTGTGTAACCACGAGGCAGCCCCTAAATAAATTATGCTGAAGAATTGGAGTTTGGCCCAAAGATGCTGTTCAAAAGGCAATTGGACTTTTTTTTTTGTTTGTTTCTTCCTTGAAAACGTTTTGCTTCTCATCCAAGAAGCAAGCTAGAACTGGAGAAACTTCTTGGATAAGAAGTAAAATGTTTTCAAAGAAACCCCTTACTCCATCACTTACCCAGTTACCACGCAATCATTTCAGAAATAGTTTTTTCATTGAATATAGACCAGACAAAAAAGTTTATGCAAGAAGCTGAGGCTTAATTACTAGACTCTCAAAATACCCCCAATCATAGTTTGCTAAAGCAGAATTTAAGAAAAACACTGGATTACATAAATTATGAATACTTCTGGAATTTTTTTGATGTCAGCTATAATGAGAACGATTTTGAAAAGTTAATTTCATAAATAGATACAATACTCTTTTTAGATCTCTTTAGATCAGTTCCTTCATTGTATAATAAAAACAAATATAGCAGATGTTGTACCCACATCAGAGGCCTTACAACTGCATATATCTCTCCAACATTGGATGCAAATCACATGGATTGCTACAATTTATTATATATTTTGAAATGTGATAGAAGGCAAAAATATGGGCTTAGTGGAAAATTGTAAAACAAAAAATGCAAATGCCTATGATTTCAGTTAGCATATTAATCTCAATATGATTAAAGATATTTGAGCCACATTCTTTAATAGGACCAAATTAAATCTAAGATATTTTATAAAGTTTGAATGATACAAACAAGACTAAACTATGATACATTGAGAAAAATAATATTTATTGGCATGCTGGAAACAGTGTTGGGTAAAAGCAATAAAACATTATGCAACACCCAGTCAAACTTTCTTAAGAATTATTACATCTGGAAAGTAATTTTATTAATTGTACCATGAGTAATTCAGTTATAGTTAAATGGAAATGAAATGGAAGTTGACTTGAACCTACAAGTATAAACCTGAAAATGTTTTCGATTGGAATTTTGTTTTTTTTGTTAACTTTATATAAAAGTGCTTTTCTTTTTCATATATATAGTATATGGGTTTTATTACACAACTATTTTGCCAGAGTTACTGCTAGCGCTGGATAAATAGTCATATTTGCTTACATCTTTATCGAGAATACTAACTACTGAACAAACTATATTCTTACTTAGAAATGAGAAATTGATATCTTCGTATTATGATGTGCCAGAATACACAAATATTCCATCCTGCATAACTGAACAATAATCACACATTGAACAGAGGTGAGAAATTCAGAAAATGTGTTTTGATCTGCTTTTCAACACTGTTAAATACAACTTCCTCATCAGGAATCACTAGGATATATTGACTACAAGTATTAGTAATTAGTTTCTGAGCAAATCGTTTTCTTAAGTTGCTAACTTAAGAATTTAAGTCATATATTTTAACACTGCACAGACAAGTCTTCACACAGTACCCACAACTTCCTTGTATATGTATATGAGAATTATATGGAATTTAAAGCATAGAAAAACAATAATAATAATAATGAGTAATAATATTCTTTTAATAATAAAAGAAGTGAAACATGTTCAACCCAACCATAACATTTAATCACAAATATGCAACTCTACTATGTAGTGTTTATGTTAAATGAGGAATTTTAAAGAACTCAGGAATGTACAGCATGAAGTATAACATTGCAAATAATGCTTTTCTAAATAATGCAAAGACTTCCACATGCTAAAGCCGAGCCAAATGATTTTTCAGAAAGTCTCCAGAATAACAAAAATGACACATAGCAGAACAAAATGTAAAAAAAAATTCTAAATTGTGAAATATTAACTTAGAAAAAAAATATTTAGTTTTAAGGTATAACTTTATTTACTTTATTATGCCCCCTATAGAATCCTTTTGCTATATCAATTTTATTGTGCCTTAATATTGATACTGCCTTATTCTTGTTCTATCAAGATTCTCTTGTTTTAATATCCTGCTTTTGCATTGAAATATAGTACCTAAATTTATTTTTGTCTGCTTGTTCCTGTGTATTTCTTTTCTTTTAAGTCATTGAAATATAGCAGTATTGAATAGCTATAAATGTATAGAAAATCTTACAGATTCTACCTGTTCTGTAAACTGTACCCACAGTACTGTTTTATTTATTTTATGTTTTATTTATTTTATGTATTGATTCAACAACGTATATAGTTGCTCATCTTATGAAATATAACTCTGGGTACCCCCAACAACAAGAAAAATAATTAACAACAGGAAAAACATACAAAGGAATCTCTCAGGATGTCTAACTACAATTTATCCCCATCATCCACAAAAAACATTTCTGATACCAATGTAACCAATGCTTGTGGGAAAACCCAGATCTCTAAAGTTTTTTGGAAGGTTAGAAGATAAGGGCCTATCCTTTCTGTATTTCAGGGGAAAGGGTTCCAAAGGATAGGAGTGGGCTACCAAAAAGGTATGCTGCCATAAGATAAGGATTGGGTTACCAAGAAGGTAGATGCCATAAGATGCAATATTTAAAGAGTTTGCTCACTCTTTCAGACTTAGTGGAAGAAGAAGAATATACTTGCAAATAATCTGGCTCTGTGCCATTTAGGGCTTTAAAGGTGATAATCAGTAACTTAAATTGCACTGGAAAAAAACTGGAAGCCAGTGCAGCTCCCACTGCAGTGAAGTACCATGAGCAAACCATGGGACACCAAAAACTGAATGCTTCCCCCACATTCCAGACCAGTTGCAATTTTCAGTTGCTCTTCAAGGGCAGCCCTATGTAGAATGCACTAAGATAATCCAACCAAAATTTACATTATTATCCAACCCAATTATTTCTTTTTGAAGGGTTTGCATTGCCTTATTGATATCATATAATGAAGGAAACATCACAAACAACCATCACGGCTAGATTATTTTTTCATAGATAATCTTGCAGTGTCCAATGTCCTTGGTCTCCAACAAATACTGGTTAGAGGCTAAGAAACATTTCAATTTAGATACACCATGCATTAATTAAGCATGACATCCAATTATATCTACAACTTTTTGACTCACCTTATTGGTTTTCTGTAATGAAAATTGTTAAAAATGACAATAATAATATCCTTGTGTTGGCTTTAAAATAATCCTCTCATTATCAGGGAAGAAAGTATCTTCTATGATATAATAGTAAGTATTAACTGCTTGTTTTCTCTTTGGTTGAAGCCAATCTTTCCCCTTCTTTGAGTTTGAAATTGTTTTTAATTGCACTTGTGGTCATTACCTGGCAGCCATAGCAGAAGTGAAATTCAACCACCTCGCGCCACCTCGGGAGAGGTGGTAGGGACAATTTGAATCAGCCAGCTCTGCCCATGCCTACCCGTCTTCTTCCTTTTTGACACTGAGTCCCACCAAGCCACACCCACAGAGCTGAAAAATTAATTTCACCCCTGATCCATAGGTGAGAAAGAGAGGCAAATGACATCACGTACACGATGACATCATAACACAGTTGCCTAATGGTATCAGTCATTGAAATGTAGGTATGTCATAGTTGCATTTGCTAAGGTGGATGTTATGTGTCACTAAAGATCTCAGTGGAGGGTAAGGCTAATTTGACAGCTTAATTTAAAAAAATATTTGGCATTGAACTTATAATAAATTGATTTTTATCCTAGTCATTTTTATTATTTTTAAAATTCGGGTGTGTGTGTGTGCATTTAGGTTAAACCTTACATGTATTTTCACTGATTTTATTTGGCTGCTTAGTGTTAGTTTGGAGGTGAACAAATTACAAATACTCACATTTTAGTGAAAGCACTCTTGCTGTTTTATTTCAAACCATCCATTCATCTATTCTGTTTTTCAGTCAAAAGTATATTTCAAAATTTTTAGAACTGAACAAAACTTGTTCTTAACCAAACTTGAAGTTTCTTTCTCAGATCTCTTATTCTGTGCTTCTTCTTCTTTCCTTTATCCTTTTATCCTTTTCCACCTATTATTCTTATTTAATCTTTTCCACCACTCAAATAAATTTAATATTTTATATGATAGTGTTATGTTCATATTTACCTTTGATAGCCTGTTCTTGTTATTTTTTCACTGTTGAATTTTAAATGATAAGCTCCCTTATGGCTAAAAGGGATCAGTTTTGTTTAGGAAACTCTGCAAAACAAATGGATCTTGGCATTACACTTACCTTTAAAACTAGCATATTAGCAGCTGCATTAATGACAATAATTTATGTCCTGAATTCAACTTTCTTCTGCTAAATGTATGCATTCTGGGCAAATGTATTCAAAGGCACACTGATTGAAACTCATTTGAATTATACAACCAATATTATTCTTGGCACTGCTGTACTTTTCAAGAATAGCTCTTCCCATTCTTCAAAGGGTCAGGTTGTGGGCATAAGGGAAAGAAGAGGAAAATATTAGCCACATAAACAGGTTTTTTTAAATCACTTTTGGCTCTCAACTATATTACTGGGTTATCAAATAGCAACCATTTTATGTTATGATGAGTATACATCAGTAAGTGAATCGCATATCACATTTTTTTCCAGGAATAAAGAATAGGAGTTCAGCATTTACCTTCAGTCCTGTCTGGCAGCTTTGCACTCTTACTTGTTGTTCCAACATTTACAGTTTCAGAGGATGTGCTTAGTTTGGTACTGGGGTCTCGTTTGGGTTTTGGTGGTGGTTGCTTCCGGGAGCAGCTACTGCTATCATCATCAGTCCCTCCAACTGAATGAAGCGATTGGGATCTTACGGTAAAGCCACTTGAACAAGGGTGGGGCAATCTGTCCTGAGGTGCAGGCATTGTCATAAACCCCATACGAAAATGTTTGCCTATGTAGGTTCCCTCGTTTGCTTTCCCCACTTCACCACCTAAGCTGTAAAGAAAGCAAAAGCATACAGATAGATATTTTATCAATCAATCAATGAACTTTAGCATGGTTATTGGGCAATTCAAAGAAGACATATTTTGGAAAAAAGCAAATAAATATAATAAATCATAATAAATAAATAAATCATAATAAATAATAAAGCTTTTTTTTTGTAATTTTAAAGCAGAAAACCAATACATTAAGGCCCTGTCCCACTGGCCAATGGACGCAAAACATATGCATAAAGGACACAGCGGATGAGCAAAATTTCAGGGGTGGCTCCATCCGTTGTCATCCGCTCCAAAAAGTGGTGAAAATTTGCATAAACAGAATGGAAAAGAACGGAAAAGAACGGACGTGGGTAGTATGTAGCGGGGATGTTAAACGGATGTTCATAGGAAGCCTAGCGGATGTATATCAGATGCAAAACGTTCACTGTGCATCCTTTCTATTTCCGTGCTACTAACGCTGTGTAGACATTCCGTGTACCTTTTGTTTCCTCCCTCTTTCCGTTTTCAGCTGCAACGGATGTGAGTTGCGAGGATGCCCAGAGGATGCAGGGAGGATACAGTGGATGTTTAATGGATGATAAATGGACATAGAACTTTTGTTGCTCGGATGTCACGGATTTACATCGTACACAGTGGAAAGTTCATCCGTTCACAAAGTTTTGTGCAGCTCAAAACTTCTTGGGCAGATGAAATCTCAGTGGACGGATGCTGGAGGGATAGAGCATTATGAAACACATATGCAGTGAGTACACAATGGATGCATCGCGTTTTCCAACGGATGGCAAGCTTTTTTTAATGTTTTACATCCTCTTTGCATCCATTGGTGCAGTGGGACATGGGCTTTAATGATAATAGGACTAAAAAATGAAACAAAGTGGAACTGAATAAAGAGAAAAGCAATGAATTTTTTTTCTATTCTTTTTAAACAACACCTCTGTGGTAAAGGCAATGATCACAATTTGGGTAGGCAGGTGGGTGGGATCAGATTGTGATTGTGTAGGATACTTATCAATATAATTGTATAAAATATTCCATAAATATTTTTTCCACATCTTAAAACTAAGCACACTTAAAACCTGAGCAACAAACTTTTCTGCTTTTTGTTGTATCTTCTACTTTATATCTTTATATTCCACCAAAAATCAGCCTGCTGCCATGTTAGTAAATTCTATAAAGATAGTAAAATATAGCCAAACAAACAAATATTTTCACTGATTTCTAAATCATACAGTAATTAGTTTCAATTCCTTGTGAATTGTTAATGCTAAAAGAACAAAAAATAGGATGTTATAATGAAAGCTGAAGCTAGTTTTGTTTTTCCTTTAAAACACATAAAGGTAAAGATTTCCATGTCAGTCATGACCGACTCTAGGTCATGGTGCTCATCCCCGTTTCCTGGCTGATGGAGCTAGTATTGTCTGAAGACAATTTCTCTAGTCATGTGTCCAGCATGGCTACATGCCAAAGGTGCTGTTACCTTCCCACCAAAGTGTACCTATTCACTGACTTGCATCTTCATGCTTTGGAACTGCTCAGTCAGCAGAAGCTGGGGCAGGAATGGAAGCTCATCCCATTGTGTGGTGTTTAGGTCTTGAACCCAAGCTGTCAGGTGTCCAGTTGACAAACTCAAAATCTTTAACCACTGAGTCATCACATCCCCTTAAAAAATATATACTCTTCATTTTTTCATCTCACAGTGTTTTTTTATCAGAACAATCCCATTTGGCACTTTATTTAGTAACTTATCACTTTGATCTAGGAACAAACATGCCATATATAGAGAATTTTTTTCTTCCTCCTCTCCCAATAGTAAAAGAATACTGCAGTACCAACTCTATGTGGTAACTTGTGTTGAGTTTGAGAGATACTATCTGGGCCCATAACCACTCAGGAAGCCTCTTCATCAACTAGACTTTATCCTAGACTCTTCAATTCCACACAACACTGGAAACCTATACACTGCATTGAGTCTGAATGAAAATATTCTTGAGTCAATATTCTGAATGAATCAATCAGTAGAAGTGGAAATCCTTAGATTAACGCTATATACACCATATAGAAGCTTATATCGTTGTATATTCTGACAACTATTTTTTCCACATTTCTATATAGAAATTTGTGAAAAGTAGTGTTATTTTTTTCAGTTGACCACAATTGAAACTACTATAGCTTTTATCTTATTTCTATAAATTTTCCTTGTGTCCAGAAATAATCATTAAGGGTCAAATATAAATGTAATTTCCTTTTGCTTTTTTATATTAATGATTTTGTCTTGAACTTTGATGTAAGGAGAATTAGTTGATCACAGACCATATGCTCTTCCTTTTTTGTAGCATAGGAAACAGTGCAAGATTAAGCTGTGTTTTTTCTGCAAGAGAAAATGAGGCCGGATAATATAAATAGTTGGGTAGATGATCTTATTTTGTTACTTTTGACAGAACAAGGTCTGTGATCTTCACTATTCAAAAGATAAGCTCTTGCTTATTTCAAAATTCTATTACAGGAATTTCAGCATTCTGAAAATGCTGCATAGCTTATTAATATATATAGAAATATAAGTCCAGAATATTCCCCTAAGAGCTTTCCATTCAGACTTGGTCAGTTTGGTCCATTCAGACTTGGTCAGTTGTATAAGTTGCAAGGAAGAACTATCTGAAATCCAATACAGAATAATGCATTATGAAAAGAAGTATGCTAAAATGCAAAAATAAGAATATATATTTCAGACTGTTCATTCTCTAGTAATCCTACTGATGAATACTTGCTTTAGAATTGCATTTTTGATTATGGTGAGAATAGTTATTATGTAAAATAATCTTCATAAGTTTTAAGCTTTTGGACTTTGACTATCCTAGACACTTACCCAGCATGCCTTTGGATTTGTGCTGGACTGAGGTTAAAAATCTGTGTGGAGATTTTTTTTCCATGGAAAAAGAACCTTACAGTATCATATTACAAAACAAAATTTTATCAAAAATCAATGTATTTATTAATGGTCGTGGATACAGAGAATGTCCATGGTCCCGACTAAGGGATTTCAACAGAGGTTCAAGACATTTTTAAAATAATATATTTTGAATTACAAATGCATTTTCTTACTTTGGAAAAAGAATGTAAGCAACTTCTCCTCTAAACTAATTAGCACATTCAAATTTTAGGTAGCATAGGATACAATCCAGTAGGAACATTTTCCTATGTGAATCCCACTGACAGCTGTACAAAAATATGGAAATTCTTGGTAGATTGTGCTTGATGTTTTCCAATTCAATTATTTAAATCTAATGACATTTCTTTCAATGACAAATTATCTGAGAATTAAGGACTCAAACTTCTTTGAAATCTCTATTTCCATGAACAATACATATAAAATATTATACTGAGCATATGTTTTATATGTGTATGTACTTATGCAAACACTTAGTGTTTTTCACTTAGTGTCAGAAAAGTTATTTCAGGATTAGCATAAATTGGAAATGTAAATTGGAATGTGTCTAAAAATTGAAGCTGTACTATTTTTAATCCAGTCAAGACAGGATTCTTCAGTCCATGAAGAATCCCATTAATGGGAGGAGAAAAATAAAGAAGGCTTACATCCTAACAGCTGCACATAATCTACTCTTGAAAAAAAAAAACTATATTACAAACTGATCTTTTTTTCAGTCTTGTGCACAGCTGTGTGCAGATTAGTACGTATGCATAAAATACATCTTTTTAAAATCCAAAGTATTTTGAGTTTATTTAGATTATTTTTTTTTCTGAACAAGGCTCTTGATTTATGATGTGGCTGTTGGTTTTCTGTGTCATAGGTACTAGTTCTTTCCCAATGAAAATGTTTGTACAGCAAAGAACATCTTTACACCCAGTCTTATTTTTAAAACAGATTCATGAAGAGTCAGATTCCTAGACCTCCTACATTTAACCCATACAACCATATATTTTAATAGAGAGTTAAGCACCTGCCCATAGAGTGCCAAATAAGATGGAATTATATTCCATTCCAGAATGGTATCTATATGTCTTGGATGAAATCTAGTTCTCATTTAGTTTTCATTACCAGAGACGGGAAAGTGTTTTAAAAGTTGACCTTGGCTAATCTCAAAAAACCCTTAGCAGGGTTTCATCTGATAGTATTCGGAAGAAAAAACTATCAGGAAATCTTCAGATTATGGTATGATAATCAAAAACAAGTCCCACATAGGGCAGTGGTAAACCATGTCCATACCATTACTTCAAAAATATCATGAATAAAGTCATCAAGATGTCACATGCAAATCAAAGGAGACTTTGAAATTTTCTTTAGTTTACCAACCAGATTATTACATCTCATCTACAGAAAAGTACTGAGATTTGTGTAGTGATGCTATAAACCAAAATGGAGGAATGCAGAGACTTTTAAGGGAATAGGAACAATAAGATACAATAAACGAAAGATAGAAATTCTTCCTTGTAGCCTCAGTTTGAAATAGGAAAAACTACTCCAAATCTGAATGCGACAAAGCTCCTATACCAAAAGTAGAATACATTCAACTGCCCAGATCTGCAGAACTGTCCTGTATTAATATTAATATTAATATAATTATGCTTATTGTATCCTATGACTACTATTAAGTGTTGTACCATATGATTCTTGACTCTTGATGAATATAACTTTTCTTTTATGTACACTGACAGCATATGCACCAAGACAAATTCTTTGTGTGTCCAGTTACACTTGGCCAATAAGGAATTCTGTTCTATTCTAATCTATCTGAGGTTTTGGCTGATTTTTTTGGCAACACCAAGATGCATGATCTCTTCTGTGCTATCAGGGTTGCCTAATTAAGGGGGAAAATGTTACCCAAAACAACCAAACCAAAAGCAAAACACTGAAAGCTTCACGTTCAGTGAAACCTCTGATCCTTGAGTAGGCCATTATCTGCGATCCTCTGTTGCAAATAAAATGGATTCCCACTTGAAAAACTCATAACCATGGATCTCCAAGCTCATGTAGAATAACTGAACTATCTGAGATATTATCTGTAGAGGCACATAATGCTTGCCTCAAAGGGCTAATATTGTCTTGGTTGGCTGCTGGAAGAATTTTCTCTCCCATATTTTAAAATTAATTTTTAAATAAAATTGATCTTCCTGGATGTCAACGAGCATCTTTTCTCAATTCTGTTTGAAAGTATTAATCATGGTTCAATGAACCTGAACTTTTGTGAACCTTTTTCATTTATCATGTAGGTATCCTTGTTGTTTTGCTAAATTTCTACCCCTTTTACTGAATGTTGTTTAAGGGCTGTCATTGCATGTTCATGACCCAACATCAAAAGGGTGCTAAATTTAAAAAAAAAACATATTTTCATTTCTTATTTTTGAAACAGTTGATTTGGCAATGCTCACTCATGAAGAAATTTTGTACACAATGAATAATAGCAACAGTTTATCATATACCAGCACTAATATCCATTGTCCCAATATACCTTAATATCTAACCTGTCCCATTTTTTTACTACACCTATCCAGATTCTGAAAACTAATCTTACAATATAAAAGTCATGTAGTGTATTTCTCAATTTTACAAAATGGCAAGCACCAGAAAATAACTCATAAACTGAGTGAGAAAACTTTAATATTAGTCACCTGCCCTTGTCCTCTGTGCATGTGAAGCTGAAGACACATGACTTTAATATGATAAAACTATTCCATCCAATATTGTAGATCAGTATTGACAGCTTTCAGACTTGTGTTTCATCCATGCCTAAAAGGCTGCAGGGTCTTGTTCACTAATATTCAAATTTTCCTTTGAAATATGTGCTGGAGTTCTATTTATAGAACATCTTTATCATAACAAAATCATAGCTGTGCTACAATGGAATATTTAAACCTATATGCCCAATTTTAATCTTGGTGAATTTATTTCTTGATGGAAGGAACTGTCTTCAACTGGGACTGTCACATGAATAATTAAAATAAGATATCTGTTTCTCTCTGTGTTTTTGTCTGTATATAATGGCATTCGTATATATGCCAACATACTTTTCTTTTTCTGGATAAGCAACATGATGCAGAATACAGACAATGAATAAGATATAAGAAAACAAAGAGGCTAAAATATGTGGTAAGAATAATTAAGCAAAAGATCTGCATCAATATTCATCATTTCTCATATTTTTTATTATTTATGTTTGTTTCTATCATATTGACATACCATTCATATGTGATCTTTCATTCCTTAAGATTCTCACTTTTTTTATATTCAGTTCCATAATTTTCTCTCAACCCATCCACTCTTTTTTCATATTCTACAATTCAATCTTAATTCAGTCTGGTTTTTTTCATAATAGTTATTCACTTTCCAATCAACATATATTGATTCACTCATTCAGTCTTCACACTGCCTATATTTCCAATATATCAGTCCTTCTGCTTCCACTGGAGATTTTTAAAATAATCTTAAATATTTTTATGTAAAATTTAATATTTATAGTAATGTACAAAGAGATACTGTATACACAACACAGACACACACAAGCTATTTTTCCCGACAAACAAAATAATTCCTTATGTACTTACCACATCCCTTGTACTGTATTTTATATAGAAAAGTCCAATAAACTCAAACTCAAAATACAACAAGAATTTCTAATAAAATATTCCACCAACTAAATTGATTACTTTATATTGTGCATTATATGACCATATTATAAGATTTTCATTCCCCACTCCTTTTTGGAGAAGGGGAATTGATTTACATTCACATTATTTAAGTATTCAAATATGCCTGTTTGAAGCATTTTGAAAAATATATGTTTCATTCTAAAAATTTATAGTCCAAATCAGTTTGCCCATGTCTTGTTTTGTTTTGTTAATATAGATTTTTAATATAGATTTTTCTTTGACATGTATGGATTTCCTTTCATAGCCAGTAAATAAAGTTCTTACATGCCTGTTCCTGAAGGTGGTGCTTTTATTTTATTTTATTGGGGGGGGGAAGCTTGTTAAGTTTTCATAAATATGCTCTGCCTAGAATCTTTTACAAAACGTTATTATTTTATAGATAGAGGGATAGATGGACAGATAGATATAGAGCTTTGCAAATAAAGCAAAATAATGTAATTTCATTAAATATTAGATTTTACCTCCTGAAAGAAAAAAAAGTATTTCTTTATTATATCTTTCAGTGTCACATTTAATTCAACATCATCCCTGTAGCTTGAATTTAATGTGAAATTGTTTCAGAGAAAGAAATATGAATTTGCCCACAACTCTTTTAAATTATTTTTTTAAAAAAAGTCCAGGCAGCCTGAAATAAAGATTTGTAATATTTATTTGTTAGCAATTAACTTTGAGTGAACTATTCTGTACCTCCTGGAATGGCTTGACATATAATTTTAAATCACAGTTTGGACCAGCCTTTCTCAACTCATGTTCCAATAAATCCCCAAGTTCCATGGAGGGTTGCTAGAAGCTTTACAAGACATTGTGACAGGAAAAGAATCATTTTTGAACTTCATATTTTGTACAATGCTGTTGTTCAAAGTGGTGAAAAATTTGTGATGCTGTCTATTTATGTGATGCTGTTGCCAATTGTGTGTTATCAATCTGCTGCTTTGCTGTTATAAACACTATAAAACATGTATTACATTAGAAGTGGAGAGTCCTATTATATTTTTCAAAGTTTTAAAGATTTTTATGCAGGTGTTTCCTAAGTCTTGGAAATTAATTCCAAAATTTCACCTGAATAAAAAGTTGTGAAAGGCTGGTTTGGATTATATATGTGTGAATGCTCATGTGTGAATGTGTGAATTCTCATCCAATCTATCCTCTGAATTGAGGAAACAGTAATTCATTTGGAAGAATGGAAGAATGTTGCTGGAACCTAAGAGAGCAAAGCCAATTCAATTCAAAGTATATTTTTCTATTCTGGCATATTTTGTACAGTAAATGTAATCCTGATAAAGATAATCAAAGCATGCAAATAAAGCAAAATGTGTCATGTTTGAGCCTTACTCAGAACAGATTTGGTGTTTTCTTGAACCATCTCAAAATGTATGGTTTTATAATTATATGGCTCTATGTTGGCACAGTTTATTAACTGTTGAATTATATGATTACCAGAGAAAAGAGCTATGTTTGATTGGGATTCAAACTGATTTAACTAGAGACACATTGGGCATTTTGGATATAAATAAAGGTCTAATAAATCAAGAAGGTAGCTATGACAGCATGATCAAATTCCACCCCATTTTAAATCCATTAGCCAGCCTGCCCTCTGGAACATCTTAGTCCCAAGTGAGGTCAGTTACAATTCTGACTTTCCATAAAGAGCTCTGCCAGTTGGCTTGAGGTGCCAATAGAGGGGCTTCATGTTGTGAGTGGTTGATGAAAAACAGATCCCACCCTCTCCCTCTTTCATCATATTCCCTTTCTCCATCTTTTTAGCTAGGTTGATTTTACAATATTTATAGTACAGCATCTATACTATTATAAATTACATAGTTTTATATTTTAATACTGTAAACCATCCAGAATTACTGTGTGGCAGGATGGGCAGCTAATAAATTTTACAAACAAGCAAACAAAGAAATAAACAAGCCATTTGTCAAAATTACCAGGTGGACCAAACAGGAACATGACCAGATGAGTTAATTCTACTTTATTGTAGATGACCTTAAGAGAATTTTGCGTGTCTAAACACGTAATTTTTTTACAGCCTGTTTAGGAAGTATAAAATTAGTGAGGGTCTCTTCCAAGCCTCTTGCCCCATTTACTGTTCTAATATAAACTACTTTATCTGAGCCTTCCCTAGGCAGTATCTCTAGCACCTACATACCATTATTCCACTGCCTTGGTTTCCTTTTCACCAGCCCTGCAGATGGACCTAGATGTAATCCTGTTCTACAATACATTTACTTTAGATTATATTGATCCCGATAATTCTAAATATCTTTGTGAAGGAGAAGCCTTACAGTGCCAGTTCTTCCTTCTCCTTGTTTTCTTCCTTTTATGTCTGAAGAGCACTGGGCCACTCCTGGTTCATCCCAATTATAGAAAGAAAATGAGGAAAGCACCTATGCTGAAGGAAGATTTGTACAGGTGGCAACTGAGAGAAAGACTCTGCAGGCAAAGAAGTGGAGCTACCATCATAATAAATTGCAGATTAGCAGGCAACTGATGGTGAAAGAGAAGCAAGCTTGGAGATCAGAAAACCAAAAGCAGATAAGCTTAAAAGGGGAAGCAAAGCCCAGCAGCCTTGCCACTCCAGCAAAGATGCTGAGAGCCTACAGCCATTTAGCAACTGGTGAAGCATCTGCCTTCCACTTACAGCCCTCAGCACAGACTGGGAAATTACACAAAGCTAACTTTTCCACAGCACTGTAGTATAGCTACTGATGGAAACACTAATTTGCAGGTGGCTCAGGCAACAAAAGAGAACAACATTGTTCATTGTGCTGTTTTGAAATTATACAAGCACACTGGCACAGACATAGACATTAGTATAATATAAGTTTGCTGGTAAATGTAAAATTAGAGGTTATGAAATGGGAAAGTTTGTTTAACCTTTTACATAAGAAAAGCTTCCCTGTAAACACAGAGAAGATTAAAAACAGTTTCTTTGTTAGCAGTCTGTACCATTTTCCAAAAAGAAGCCCTCACAACCTCAGATATCTCACTTTCTTCCAAACGTAAGCATTTTGAATCTTACATCTTACCAGCTAATTCTTAAAATAGAAAAATTAGGCTTTATCACTTCATCAACTGTCAGTGTGATATTGGGGCTATATATGATGCAGTGGACCAATTCAGCTAAAAGCAAAGCTTAGTCTGCTTTCTCTGCCTAATGAAAAGCCCTTTTTCTGAACCTCGCAGACTTTGTCACATATCAGACAATTGCAAAACTTCAAATGATTAATAGTGACGTATTCTATGGTATATGAAACACATTATCAGACTAATCAAACTAAATCAAATTTACTTCAATTTGATGTTTTTGCCACCTTGAGTGTACTTACCTCAAAATTAAAGACAGTTGCGTTCATTTAACAGACATTTGTTAGATTATAGCCTTTCTGCAAGCTTTACTGCAGCTGTAAGTTTTATTATCTAGTTCTAGTAAAATATGAAAATGATATAATGATATTTCCAATTATTATGAATGAGAAATTGAGCTTCAGATCCAAATACAATGAGACACTGTGCAGATCCACTCTAAGTTGAATCAATTTATTTTCTGTACCAAAATATGAATTAAATTTCCTAATCAAGTCCTTTGGTTGGTAAATATTCTTGTTAAAATTATTTTTGATTTGAAATCATTAGTAGCTAAAAGCTAGATATATTCAAATATATACATACAGAAACCTGATGATGGCAGATGAGATTCTGCCAAAACGTCTCTACAACTTTAAAAGCACAACTATAATGACGTGGGAAAATACCGAACAAAGCATGCA
>BHFT01023984.1:0-35420 GCA_004320025.1 Laticauda laticaudata | reverse complement strand
GAGTGCTCAATAAAACATATTGTTCTTAATTTCACCAAAAGAGAAAGAAAGGCAGACCACCAAACAATAAATATCAAATCAAATAGCAAAGTGTCTCTCCCCACACATCAAAGAGTTTCTTCTCAAAATAAAATTGCTAGCACTAACTATAAACATTTGTTTATTATTGATCATTTGGGACCTACAAGTCTCATGTAGTACTAGAAACAGCAAATTCTCTGTGTCTTAGAAGTTTGGGACAGAGGATTCTTATAGTGAAGGAATTAAAAAAAAACAAAACCTGTAGTCAGAACCTTTTAAAAATCCTACTGTTATTTATCTTTTCTTCATTTTACTGAAATTTATTTCTGAAGTCTTCCTTCCCACACTTTTGTCTTTAGAGGAGCTTTTATTCCCCAGCAAATTTTCCCAATAGAAGAAATCTTATAAATGAATACATGAAAGTACAGGGAAAAAGCCCCAAATCATGAAAGTCTATGATCTGTTACATTATGAATGTAACTTTTTTGAAGGGAAGAAGAAAAACAAGGAGAATCTAAGAAAACTCCCAAACACAGAATTAACTACAGAATAAAACAAATCTGAAGTAACACCATCTTTTAAAAATTAAGCACTGTCATGTACTGCAAACTGTTGGAAATACAGAGCTTTGTTTGCAGGAAACTGTTCGATGAAATATCAGATTTTTTATGGAAGATCAGTTTTTTCATCACTCACACTTCACCTTTCATATCATATCTCACTTTATCATAGAAAACCTCCAATCTATGAAAGGAGTTTAGAGAAAACTATATTAATTAAAAGAGTGAAAATCATAGCCCTATTTCTTGCGAGAAGAAATGCCAAAAACAATGTGACTAGAATATAATAATATTACGATTAAAACAATGTAAAATATTAAGTAAAATGGGAGGCAAAATAGCTATATTAGAATTAGAGTTCTTTATTGATCAACTGTGATTAGACAAACAAGGAATTTGTCTCTGGTGCATAAGCCCTCAGTGTACGTACAACAATAGTGAAAGCAGGGGTGGGATTCTACCAGTTCTGTCTACTTCTGTAGAACCGGTTGCTCTGAAAAGCAGCAAACAGAGAGCATGCATAGAACCGGTCCTATGTCTGCTGTTGTTTTGGCCCACCCATCTGCCCCGGCTCTTACCTGATCTTTATTTCCTGTGTTTTCAATTGCAGCTGCTTTGCACGACATAGCTGCGGTTGAAAAAGCAGGAAAAAAGTGTTTTTTCAACTGCAGCACACCCGCGCACAGTGCTGCTCAGCTGTCCAGGCAGCTAGATGATGACGATATACACGTGCACGCAGCAAAATGTAAAATCACCGAACCAGTAGTTACACTGGTTGGATCCCATCCCTGAGTGATAGATCATTATCATAGTCATTGTAAAAATACATTCATCATAAAACATTAGATACTACACTTAGTGATAGTCATGGATACTAAATAAGCAATCAACATAAATCATACTAGGATATTAAGTAAACAATATAAATCATAAGATACAAGTAACAAGGCTATAATCACAGGAAGATAAGGAGACAGGGGATAGGGAAGATTATCCAGTTATGATGGTCACATACCCAAAACACAGAGACACATACAGATAGACATACACATACACCGATCATGTGATTACATTTGGATACTTGACAACTGGCTCACCTTTATGGCCATTTGCAGCATCCCACAGTGTGGAACTGAACAGCTTCTTGACTTTTAATTTTAATCTGCAATTTTCAATTACAAGAGAATAAATCCTACTGAGAAAATCTTTATTTTCCAGAAGCACAACTTTATTCTCCTAGAAGCACACTTTTTCATACTTAATTCACAGGATTTCTGTCCACACATTTAGAGGACATATCAACAAGCCTAAAAAACATTCATATTATTTTCTGATGTACAAACCACAATCGACCAGTGTTATGTCTTTTGTTAATATTCCTATGGACTCCCCAACCCCAACCGAAGATTGTATGAATGACAGAAGATTAGTGATCACATTATAAAACAGACATCAAGACTTAGGAAAAGTGTAGCGAAGATCAACAATGATGATTAGGGGGCTGGAGACAAAAACATATAAAGAACAGTTGCAGGAATTGGGTATGGCCAGTCTAGAAGAAAGAAAGATTAGGAGTGACAAGATAGCATTGTTCCATTGTTTGAGGGACTGCCACAGAGAAGAGGGTGTTGACTTGTTTTCCCAAGCAACAGAAGGCAAAACAATAAATAATGGATGGAAAGAAGCAACCTGGAATTAAGGAGAAACTTCCTAACTGTGAGGACAATTAGCCAGTGGAATAGTTTGCCTTCAAAAGTTGTATGTATTTTATCATTGGAGGTTTGATTGGACAGTCACCTACCTGAAATGTTATAGGGGTTCCTGCTTGAGCAGGAATTGGACTAGAAGACCTCTAAGGTCCCTTCCAGCTCTATTCTGATTGATCAATTGATTATAAAAATTGTCAGTATATCTCATTGATAGGCTCCCTTCCATGTAAACTTGACAACACATTCAACATCTGAAGTACTGTGCTACTGTGTATCTAATTTTGATTTAGATGATGAACCACTTCTGCCTAGCTTAAGAGCCATGGAGGAGCATTTCATGGTTACATCTACTATCCCCATCTGGCATAATCTGAGGACTTTGTCTAAGTCAGCGTTTCTCAACCCTAACAACGTTAAAATGTGTGGACTTAAACTTCCAGAATTTCCCAACCAGTATGATAAAATTTTAAAAGCTTCAAATAATAAAAGATTAGTGCCTTTTATTATTTCAAATCTCAGAAACTATATTATTTCCTCCAGCTGCTCCGAATTGAAGATTTGGCTCAATAGCTTCAACACTTTTATAGTTCTTTAATTTTTGTCTTCCCACTGAGACCAATTCTGAATGGCAGTTTCCTTGGAAGATAAAACAGCTCAACTTATGCAGGTGTATTGTAACTTAAGGCCCTGTCACACTGCCCAACGGATGCAAAACGTTAGTAAAAAGGACACAACGGACGAGAAAAATGTAAACGCAAAAAATGTTCCATCCATTGTTATCCGCTCTCAAAAGTCGGCAAAAATGTTGCATAACCAGAGGCAGATAACACGGAAAGGAACGGACGGTGGGGAGGATGCAGAGCGGATGGAAAGCGGATGCGGAACGAAGCCTAGTGGATGAAGTGGATGAGAGCGGATGGCACATCCGCAAGGCTTTCCAGGGACTCGCAAAGCGACGCGAACGGATGAAGCGGATGCAGAGCAGACGGAACGATGAAGCGATGCACAAGCGGATGAAGCGGATACACAGCGGAAAGCCTAACGGATGCCGAGCATTAATTGCACATGCGGGGGGATGCATTCGTAAGCCCCGCGGATATAAATGGAAGCAGCTCGGAAGCAGTCACCATTCGGAGGAAAGACCTGCTGCCGGACGCATTGACTGCCTTGCCTGCCCTGCCTGCAATGCCTGCCCAAGCCTTCTGCAAGCCTTGCTGCCAGCCTGCCTCCTCCCACTGCCTCAGCTGCCTCCCAGCCTCCTGGCCAGCCTCCCTGCCACCTTGCTGTCTGCCTGCCTCCCAGCCTTGCTGCCAGCCTGCCTGCAGCCAGTCTGCCTGCCAGCCTTGGTGCCTGCCTGCCAGCCAGCCTTTGGTGCCAGCCTTCCTGCAAGCCTTGGTGCGTGCCAGCCTCCCTGCCAGCCTCCCTGCCAGCCAGCAACACCACAACATGGGGGAAGAGAGAAAGCCTCAGCAACCTGCCGCATCCCTGCAAGAGGACAGGGCCACCCTCCCGCCCCCTGTCCCTGACTCTGCTTCTGCTGGGGCTTCTGCTGGGCTTCTGCTGCTTCTGCTTCTGGAGGAGCTGATGATGATGCTTCTGGCGGTGGTGCTTCTGCTCGTGCTTACTCTGCTGAGGCTGCTTCTGGCTGGTTGCTTCTGCTCGTGCTTACTCTGCTGAAGCTGTCCCTGGCGCGTGGTGCTTCTGCTGGTGTGTACCCTGCTGAAGCTGCTCCTCGTCCTGCTGGTCCTGCTGGTTCCTGCTCGTACTCCTGGACTTGCTCGTCCTGCTCGTGCTCCTGGTCTTGCTAGAAGACACCCCATGGCATGGAGGAAGGAGCTCTCAACATCACAGGGTCTGAGCCAGATGTCCAAGAGCTTTCTCAACACATCGTCACTGTTGTCCTCTCGGGCCAGGCACCCCAATGGCGCTTCAGACAAGCACTCCAGCACCAGCCACCTCCACAGCACCTGGCCTTCACCCTGAGACTGGCATACCTCCGAGTACCAGAGGAGTGCAGAAGACTGCTGGCTGCTACCGGTGACTTTATTTGGACACTTGACTTGGGTCATTTTTCTTTTACAGCTTGTTGTTAATAAGCCTATCTTTGATTCACACAACTTGCTTCATTTTTTTTTTAATAAAGTCTTGTGGAAACTTTTAAGAAATGGATTTAATGCCTTTGCATGCTTGTGGATGGTAAGGATAAGCTATATGGGGTTGAGGCAGGGATACCTTTGGGATGGGTAATAGCTGTGGGATGGGCAGGATACCGGTCAGATGGCAGGATAACTTTGGGATGGGTTAGGTATCTGTGGATGGGTTAAGATAGTAGTGATGGCAGGGATACCTGTGGATTGGTTTAAGCTATCTGTGGGATGGGTTAAGATAAAGGTGGCAGGATACCTGTGCGAATGAGCAGGGAACCTTGGATGGTCAATAGCTGTGGATAGATAAACCTCCAGTGCAACATTAGGGACGTTATGGCCACCTTCCAGGGCACACCTATTGCCCTTTATTTCAATAATAATGTAATAATCAATCACACATGTCAACATAAACACAACTCTTTATTAAACGCCCTGTTCATTGTAGGCCCACAACATACATGGCCCAATCTCATCAGTGTGATGAGACAGGCTGAAGGAAGCATCCATTAGCATCTATCATCCTGTCTTGCCACCACCGCTCCAGCTGGGGAGTTGCACCAGTGTTTCAGGAGGTTGCGCTGCCTCTTCCCTTCACGTGAGGCTTCTATTTGGGCCTTGCACATCCAGAGTGTCTATCAGTTTTGCCCTTGCCTCCATTCCCAGCTCCATGACCCATTGCCTTGTTGGAGGTCCACGATCCTGTTCTGCAACACTGGGTAGCGGGTGCGCATGAGATTGTGCAGGATGCAGCAAGCTTCACATCCTCCTCACGATCTGTGTGATGCTGCATGGTAGTGAGAAGTACCTGGAAACCTGTTGGCCAGGATGCCAAAGGCGTCTCCTCCACCCGCCTTTCCCTGGACAGCCTGTAGTTGAAGATCCTCTGTTCACGCGTGAGGAGTCTGGAGGTGTAGGCTTCATGAGGTAGATTCTGAGGGAGAAGGTGTCATCCCCCACGATGAAAGTAGGGCACATCTTGCGTGTCGTTGGGCAGTGGGTCTGGATCTGGGAAGCCCACCATGAGGTTGCGTTCCAGCCCCTCCTTGAGGTGACTGGAGTTTGTATACCTGGCATCTGAACATGAGCCGTTGCCTGAAGCATCGATGTACATGAACTTGTAGTCAGCATCGACCATCAAAGAGGACGATGCTGAAGAAGCCCTTGTACTTGAAATAAATTGGAACCGACTTGGCTGGCGCTTTGCAGGCCACGTTTCTTGCCATCTATGGCTCCACACGATGTGGGAAGTTCCACCTCTGATACCACTGCTCTGCAACTTTCTTCCATCCTTCTTCAGTGGTGGGCACGGAGGAGCTCCCCAGTATTCTTTGATGATGGCCTGCACACTTTCTCTTGACCACAATGCTGGATGTGTTGTGTGGCACCCTCCAGCCGTACTGCATGCTCCTGTAGGTGTCCCTGAGCCCAGGTGGCGCAGAGTGAGTGCCACCTTGAGCCCAGGGTCCAGGCTTGACCAGAAGGTGGTGTTTGCCTTAGTCAACCTGGGTGTCAGCCTCCTCCAAACTTCGTCAAACATGGCTGGAGGCATCCTCATGAATTTTTGGGAATGCACGAGTTGTCTTTTTCCTGAGCTCCACATCAGCTTGTTGTACAGTCCGTACTTCTCTTCTCCAATCCATCTTCGGACCCAGACGCTTCTTAGCCGCCTCTTTTTCTTCCTTGTCGAGTCATCAGAGCCTGTAGATGGCTTCGCACTGTTGTCAGAACATGAGTGGCTGCCAAAAGGACTTTGTTACGATCCCATGGTGACATAGACTGGATGCTGTGGAAGAGAAGAGTCAGATGAGGCTGCAGAGGTCTGCACAGCTGGGCTGCTGGATGAAAGTGAATCCAGATGAGTTGCTCCCCGCTTTTTATAGGCAGTTATAGGTTTTCCACTAATGTAGTCCCTTTGCATCCTCTAGGCATCCTCTAAGACATCCTAAATATCCAAATATCATCACTCTGCGAACGTTTTTCTGTTTATTAAATGCTTTCTTTGTGAGCTGCATCCGCTTTTCATCGCTTTCTCATACCATATCTCGTGATTCCGCGTCCTTCTGCTGCCTCCCTGTCGTCGTTTACCGCTGGAGCGGATCGATTGCGGGATGCGGAAAGGCATGCCTAATGGATTTATAGCGGAATGCGTAACGGGAATTGCGTAACAGATGCTAGGATGTGTAGCGGGTGCGAGAATGGAGCATTGGATTACTATTTGTCCCAGGCAAAAAGTTTTTGAGCCAAAACCTCTGATGGTGAGAATGAACGTTCAATAGATGGATGCATGGACAGTGATGATGAGAAAGCAATACGAGAGCGAGAGTACTAGAAACGGAAGCATCGCGTTAACCAACGGATGGTAAGTGTTTTTCTCTGTTTTACATCCTCTTTCCATCCGTTGGTGCAGTGTGATAGGGGCTTTACCAAATTAAATTGGTGTTGTTACAAATGCAAGAAAACTCGACTACCTGTACACTATTCTAATCATTAATTCCTTCTGATATTGTTGCACAACTATTTTCCACTATTGTACCTTGTTCCTTTCCATTCACATCTATCTCACAACTGTGTTTAATTAACTATCCCAAAAACCTCACTATATTAGCAGAACATTTCCATGGAGGGAAAAGATGAGGTGATATTTTTTCATTTTTGCCAACAAAGCTAATGTAGTCTGGATATTGTTACCTCCCCATTTCTGATAAATGAAATTTATCAGATTATATTATACTTTGTATAATATAATATTATATTATATTAAATTATACTTTGGGGTAACCGCTATCTAGGGTTAGGGTTACGGTTAACCTAATTCATAGCATTATTGTTTTAGGGACTGATGAGAGCAAAACCCGAAGGAAAGCTCTGAGCTTCCAGAGGAAAACCAGACTAATTAATAGGCTTTAAATATTCTTTAACTCATTTTCTTTTGGAGAAGGTATCATACTTTTGCCATCAACTTATATTCCATTTTATTCCTATTCAATAAACAGGATTATTCATCTATCTATTCCATGTATACTCTACATTCTGTAAAGTGATATAATTATAAATATGGAATAATTAGTTTAAACAAAAAATAAAATATAATTAATAACATAAATATTCAATTATAATCACTTGTTCTTCATAATAACAAAACCCATCACCCTTTCATTTGAGTTCAACAGCAAAACATAGCATCTATAGAAAAAGGCTACCTAGATAAATTGATTTTCTCCCCGTTAGCAACAGTAATAGACTTATATGCAGTCCTCTCTAAGCAGTTTACAGCATCAGCCTATTGCCCCCAACAATCTGGGTCCTCATTTTACTGATCTCAGAAAGATGGAAGTTGAGTCAAGCTTGAACCAGTGAGACTCGAACTGCCAAACTACTGAACTGCCGAACTACTAGCAGCCAGCAGTCAGCAGAAGTAGACTGCAGTACTGCATTCTAACCACTGCGCTATCCCCACGGAGAGCAGAGTGAAAACTAGCCTGGTTTCTGTTGGCCGCTGGTTGTAAAATTTGAGAGCTGCCAGTAAGAAGCTCTCATCAACTCAACAGTCATTACTTAATTGCTGGCAGGACTGGGAAAACAATTTTCAAGCCCAAGTGGCCTGATAAAGGAGAATATGGTCTTAGGTAGCCTGATCCTACATTAGGATTTGAAGGTGATACTCAACCTTTGAATTAGTTGTTGAATTGCTCTAAAATAGGTCAGAAATCAAGAACATTGGTTTAATAAAGAAGTCTCATGCTTCACTCAACTGAAGAACAGAATAAGAGTTGGAAAAGACCTTCTAGTCTAATTCCCTGCTCAAGCAGAAAACTTCATACCATGTCAGACAAATGGCTGTCCAATTTCTTCTTAAAAACCTCTAGTGATGGAGCACCCATCACAACCTCTGGAGTCAAGTCATTCCACTGATTTATTGTTCTGTCAGTTCTAGGTTGGTTTCTCTTTGATTACTGTCCATCTATTGCTACTTGTTCTGCTTTCAGCTGCTTTGGAAAATAAATTGACCCCTCCCCCTCTTCTTTCTTCAAATATTTATGTTAGATAAATTCTACAAACTTCTTGCAAATGGCATGTGTTGTATAGAAAAGGCATTGTTAAAATTAAATTGGTGCTTTAAAAGTGTGCTATAGCCACGGGTGGGATTCAATTTCTTTAATAACCGGTTCTGTGGGCATGGCTAAGTTGATGGGTGTGGCTTGGTGGTCATGTTATTGGCTGGGCGTGGCCAACTCAATATCACTCACATCAAGGCACGCATCTCCTTGCCTGGCCTGTCATGACTGTGGAGATGCTGCAACAGTCATAAGTGTGAAAAATGGTCATAAGTCATTTTTTTCAGTACCATTGTAACTTTGGTCACTCCACACAAGCAAAGTTCCAGAAAAAGAGGGAAAGAAAGCTCCAGAGACGTCCCCGAGACAGGAAGTCTAGTCCTGCCAAGAATGTAATAATTGTTAACAGAGAGGCAGTTTCTGGAAGCAACACCAGAATGTTTCCTTCCTGCCTTCCTTACAGGATTAGGCCAGTAATTTCTTCCAACAACCAGTTCTCCAAACTGCTTAGAATGCTAACAACCGGTTCTAGTGAATAGGTGCGAACTGGTAGAATCCCACCCCTGGTATAGCTATCTACTTTGTACTCTCAAGTACTTAGTCCTGCTAAGACTATCCAGAGCTATGTTTATTTATACTTCTATTCCAAGTTTATCTTGCCAATATTAGGTACTGTTTTCTCACTGCAGCCACATGATCACCATTTGTGATCTTCCCTGCTTTTTGAATTACATTACTAATTTCAATCCAATATTGCTTAACTCTTTTGCAAATCCACCAAAGGTGGTAAAGGGTTCCTATCTGAGTTTCACATTTCCAGGCAATTGTTTGGTGATCCTTTATACATTTTAGCCAATTTATCCAGGGATAAGTACCATGTATGATATTATTTTGTAAAAATTCATTTTGAGGTTATAACATGATGTAAATTTTAGTCCACATGTTTTCCTACTAATCAATTAGCATGCTATGCTGATTTTTTTTTATCCAACTTATCATACAGATTTTAAGTAGTTTTTTTTGCTATTTCCTGTTTTAACAAAACTGTATACATTATAGTCATAAGGCATTCATTGTTTGCATGCAGTTCCACTTCAAAAGTAGTTTTATCATATTCAAGATCATACAGTTTCTTATCAGCTTTAAATCTCTCCATGAGTTGCAGATATGAAAACAACTGAAACTTGACAGTTCTTCTCATACCTAGTAACACCATCCTGGGCCTCGCTGTGCTAAAGCCATGCCACACTGGCCCCAAGCACACTTCATGCACTCCTTACTGTATAACAACAGTCACTCCAACACTTGTGAGTGTACTGTGGCTCAAAGGATCCTGTTGTACCATCCCCTGGTCCACAGGAACTATCTCAAGCCTTGCTGCACTCCCACTGTACCACATCAGACCCTTGTGCACCAGTGGTGGGATTCAAAAAATTTTACGACCGGTTCTGTGGGCGTGGTGTGGCTTGCTGGGTGTGGTTTGGTGAGCGCAACAGGGGAAGGATACTGCAAAATCTCCTTTCCCATCCCACTCCAGGGGAGGATACTGCAAAATTCCCATTCCCTCCCACCCCACTAACCAGCTCCATTCTCCTGTTCAGGGCAACAAAATAAGACCCAGCCAATCATCTGGGACTTGGGAGGCAGATAATAGATGGGGGCAGGGCCAGTCAGAGGTGGTATTTGCCAGTTCTCCAAACTACTCAAAATTTCCTCTACCGGTTCNTTTGCCAGTTCTCCAAACTACTCAAAATTTCCTCTACCGGTTCTCCAGAACTGGTCAGAACCTGCTGAATACCACCTCTGTTAAGCTCTCTCCACCAGCCCAACAGCAGCCATTTATCTGACCTTTGGCCAGCTTTCAAGCTGTCTGTGATGGACAGCTTCCTTCTGGCTTACCCATTGACTTTGGTTATTGGGAACCATCAGGAAGTTGGGAGGAGTCCCTGCTTAATGACTCTTAAACCTCACTTAATGATAGCTTTGGAGACTGCTGCGGTTGCCATTGCTAAACAATGTGGTTACATCACACTATATGACCATGTGCAAGGGAAATTCTTGTGCCAATTACCATTGTTAATTAAGGATTATCTGTATTGACAAAATAACAGTTTCATAAGATCCTGGCTGATCCTTCACTCCCACCTCAACCTTAGCTATTTTTGTATTTTAAGTCACACTAACCTTTGTGCCCTATTCACAATGGTGGTGTTTGGAAGAACCATCAGCCCCTGCAAAAGCCTTCAATTACAGCACATCTATTCTAGTCCCTATGTCTCATATGCCAACTGATCAATACAAGCCTGTTTTACCTTCTTTGTGCTTTGAGCTGACAAATACTGTGTATAGACATTTGGGTATCTGAAAATAGCCAATTATGCCAGGCCTTTGCAATAGGCCAGGTCAGAAACAGATACCACCACTGAACTCTATTGTAGGACACAATAACAGAATCTTGAAAGATTCCTGCTGGCAGTTTCTTTCACCTCTTGTATCAAAGAGAATCAAAGTAGGGAAATCTTGAGTTTCTTTCTCATCTCCCCCATCCTTCCCAGGGTTAAATGGATGTTTTCCTAATCCTTCTTGTATTCCTTTATTATTAGCTTCATACTCTCTATAACTTAATAGGTCCGTTCTCCAATATTAACTAGGATTTATTATGGTTTTATCAAGAGCTTTTACTTTGACAGATGTCTATGAATCTTGATTTCTTTTCCACTGGTCATGTCAGTTCTTATTTTTTAAAAGCAGTTAGAAGCACTTTGTGGGCTCATATCTTGACATAATTTTGTGTTTATAGCTGTGCCATACTTTTTCCCTTACTTTCTGTATAAGGGCCTTCCTGCCCATATAGAATTTAGTACAGCTTACTTAATCAGAAAGAGGTGCCATTATTATTTTTAAATAGCATAGCTTAGCTCAATGTGATGTTATGCAGTAATCAAGACAGACATCTGCTGGCAGGATAATGAAGGACAGCAACCTGAGTCATTGTATCAGCTTTAAACATTTAATTACATCAATAGCTATTTACCTATGGAAATGAACTGTTCAGGGCTAATTATGAATACCCAATCTACTAAAATCATATATTTAATTTGATTCTGCCATTTTCAAGATGCATTTAATTCTCTTTCCCATATGTAGTATCTGTTTAATTTAGCCTTCAATTTCTTATGTTATGCTTTACAAATGTTTTGCAACCAGAAAGTACCTTAATATAATTAATCCCAAGAATCTCTTAACTGCAAATAGTAAGACTATAGAAACAAAATATAAATATATGTATGCTATGAGAGAGAGAGATTCTAGCATATAATGTGCCAATAATTTGATCTGTTTATAGAATGCACAAGACAAAATTTGTTCAATTAATCATATGAAATTAGATCCTTATCTAAGTTAAAAATGCAAAATGAAATACTATATTATAGAAATTGAAACATAGTAAGCCTATTTATTACCTAGACCAGGACTGTCAAACTCCCAGCCCATGGGCTAGATGTGTCACGTGTTGGCCTCACTCACACCTGGTTTTAGCAAAGGGGGAAAATGTCCCAGTACGTCACGTGATGCCACTGTGACACAAGTTTGACACCCCTGATCTCAAATTCCTCAAATTCCCTCAAATTCCGAGGGAATCAATGATTCTGAGGGAATCATTCTGAGATGCCTCAAATTCTGCCACCAAAAATGATTGATTTACTATCTTTACTAAAGTGTATTATATATTTCTATAACTTTGGAGATCTACTTTCTTTTCCTTTCTAACTAATTTCATTGTTTTATCATGCTGAATGTTTTCACTTGAAACCTGACCACATTTAAGCACAACTTAAGCTCACAGCTTGAAATTATGGATTGTCTCTCTCTTATTAATGTAGATCAAATATTTTTATCTTTTAATATTATGCAAATTTATATCTCATATGATTGCTTAGTGATATTAAATCCTGAAAAATATGAGGTTCTTGCATGGATCTTAAAGTAATTGATCCAATTTATCCATCTAAAAATATCCTCTCTTGTGTCAAGTCTTTGCCACATTTCTGTGCTCCTTTCTTATTATGTGCCAAATATATATTTAAAAATCCAATTTTATGAATCCTAGTTGATTAATAGATAATACATTGTACAGAGCAGGAAAAATATAGCTTTGTTTTTTGTTTCACTTTTAGTACTTGGGCTGATAGATTCTTTGCATTTTCGGCTATCAATGTAGTGTCTTCAATCTAAGGGTTAATGAAGTTTCTCCAATTTTAAAACCACACTCATCTTCTTCCAGTCCAGCACTCCTTAACATATATTCAGCAAATAAATAGAAGAAAGAAAGAAAGAAAGAAAGAAAGAAAGAAAGAAAGAAAGAAAGAAAGAAAGAAAGAAAGCATGCAGCTTTGTTGCACTCCTTTGTCAACTTGTAGCCAGTTTGTTTCCCCATGTTCTATGACTTCCTAACTTATATATAGGGGTGGGATTCTACCGGTTTGAACCGGTTCAGGCGAACCAGTAGTTCTGGTGAGAACTTGGCCCTGCCTACCTATCCCTGCTCTTTACTGTGCTTTAGTTTTTAGCACAGCTGATTTGTGCGGCAGATCGAAGGTGCGCTCACCCAACCAGTTGTTACATCGGTTGAATTGTACCACTGCTTATCTAGGTACAGTATATAGGGTTTTCATGACAACAGTGAGACGTTCTGAGTTTCCCATTTTTCTGAGAATTTTTCACAACTTGTTTAACCTTTTTAAAAAAAAAAAAAAACCTCACTTTACAACACATCATTACTAAAGGAGAATCCATCTCTTGATAAAACAATGAAGAGTTTCTCCTTTCCCTGCACCAGTTTTAAGGTTAGAGAAATTAACCACCCAATTTATCTGTCCAAATATCTGTAAAGGATTTGGAGAATGGTTTATATCCAACTCTAGCAGGAAATGCCTCTCAGCCAGGAGTTCCTGGACCCTTGTCCATGTAGAACTTGTGCTAATCCAGCATCAATATTCTATCCCCGTGTTTCTACAGTATTATTCTTCTGGAACAGCCAAACTGTTTTTCTTTAGGCTCATCCATGGTACCGCTCAAATTACAAAATTTCCATTTTTCAATTCTGAAGCTTTTGGGCAGCCATTTTCCATTTATGGGATTTCCTGCTTCACTCTGCTTTAATCTTTCTGATTTCAGTCAAGCCATTATTCCTTCTCTATACACACACACAGACATATAAATAGAGGTTCTGCAGTGTAACCTACAACCATGACAACAACTGTTTGGGAGGGGAAAGGCTGGCTGCAAAATTAGTGTCATCATGTTATCACAGCTTTCAGAGTAGTTCTGTTTTCCCTTTTCTAATGATCAAACAAAAGCAGTCAGGATTAGGATTTTCAGCTGCCTCTTCATTGAAATTTTTAGAAGAAATAATTCTAGTAAGTCTGCAAGAATAGCAACATATACTGTTCAGCTAAGGAAGCTGAGCACCAATACAAGATCACAGATAAGCTTACTTAATAACAATCATATTGTGCAATCATATTGAATAAGAATAACTTCTTACAACCAGGCAATTTCAACTGGAAATTGGCTGTTTTGGGGAAAACAGTCCAGTCAGTGCTGTTGGGACAGGGGAAGAGTCGTTTTCTCCTTTTTTTCTGAGTAGTGATGGAGTGAATAAAGTTTCGTCAGTATGGGATAAAGCACTGATTGAATGGTGATTTTCCCCTCTTTTATTGGTCAACCGGAGGGAGCAGTAACTAGTCAATGGGGTTCCCTTCCTTTTATCAGAATTGTGAGGCAATTATTCAGCTGGCTTCAAAATGTTTGGAGGGATTGGAGCAATGTTTCTCAACTGTAAGATATGTGGACTTCAACTCCTAGAGTTCAATTCCCATGCTGGCTGGAGAATTCTGGGAGTTGAAATCAACTTAAATCACCAAAGTTGAGAAACACTATATTAGAGAATAGAAATGGGATGGTCCATAGAAAATGATTGCATAAAATGGACTAGAAATAACTTTCTCATCTTCTCCTGCTTAGTTAGATATTATTCAGCAGGCTCTGCCTGCTTTTGCCAAAATAAAAAAGCAACATTTCAGCATTACCCCACAGCCCCTGTCCATTTTTGGAGCCATTTCAATGCATTCATCCATTTTAGTGTATGCAACTTTGTGCTATGATGGTACAATGCTGCCTTGTTGGTCTGACTCCACCTCCTGCAGAAACCACTGCAAATACCAACATATTTTAATAATTTTATCTTAATTACACACCAGACATCTATATAAATATACCAGCGGATAACGTGGTGTTACCGTGGTAATGTGGTATTGGGATATTTATTTATCCCAATCTTGTAATAGACAGGAAAATACTGTAGTCAGGACTCACGCTGTTGTGTCTAGCGTGCAGCATTGCAAGTCTTCTATTCCTCTCCTCAGGAGTTTCTTGTCTATGCTGGTGTTTCATTTTTTGTAGTGCACTTGGCCAATCACCAAATGTTTCTTGGAGGGCTGAGAGGGATCCCCCTTGTGGAGTACTGTGAAACCGTTACCATGACAAGTCCACTGTGCTATACAGTTGAAGCTATTTTAAGGCACACACACACACTCCAAAGGGTGTTAGGAGTGTCACAGTATTTGTTTCCAGAGGTAAGTCATCTACCAAATTTGGCTGAAATTGCTCAAGGCATTCCAGAGTTATGCTGGAACACACACACACACATGCACACACACAAACCATCTGTTTTTATATTTAGAGAAATAAGAAATAAATAAACACATACATTTCCTTTTTTGTAACAAATTTTGCAAAGTTTTCAATGATTTGAGGAGATTAAGGCTTCATATATGATGACAAGCATTAGGAAAAGTTCCTTCTGATTGTCATAAGGCCTTGGACCCTTTTGTCTTAGTTCTTGTCTTAGCAAGCAAAACCCCTGGACACCTTTCAGGCCTTTCTAATAACATCTAATTGATGAATGTCAAGAAATGCACATAGAAAATAAAGTCAGCTTGACCTTGATGGCTCTTTTCAAGACAGCTGAATTAATTTCTGAAGTCTAGAACCTTAATTTTCCTTTTGATAAATGGGAGCCTACTTGCAGAATTCCCATCATATTGACAGGTGACCCTGAGGGATTTGCAGGCAGGTCTTCTCTCTCCTCCTTCATTCAAGATGATTGTTAGGAATTCAGACAGAGCATTGCACAGTAATAAGTATAATGTTGAACATTATATCAGAATGTAAACCTTGTAAGCTATTATTATACATTCAATTTTAAGAAATTCTGGATTGTCAATGCTATAAACCAGATTGGAAGGGTAAAGATAAAAACAAGGGGAAATCACTTCTATACTGTTGCCAAGAAAACAAGACGGATCTCTCTTTATTATTTTATTCTTTGCAACCTAACAGCAAGATGAAAACAAATCATCTGCAAGGACTCAACATTCTTTCATTAAAAAACAACAACAATTGTCTAAAAACTGAACAACCAAATGTTGGTGTGCAACGAAAGAAAGATTAAGTTTGAAAATGGGCCAGATTAGATTGAAAATTGGGAAGACAAAAATCCAGAAGTATCCATCCCACTGAGTTCCTATGAGAAAGCAGAAAAGAAAGCAATTCAGAATGTTGTCGATTGCTCCCCTTCTAAGCCTCCTTTTCTTAGCTCATATGCTCCTGTGACCAGGAGCAGAGCATGGGCCCCTTATATACAAACACACTCAGTACATACTGGGATGCAAATTACAGCTTAATCACATAGAAGAAATTACAGTGCTGAGGCCACTACGTGTAAGCAGGTTGGAAAGAATTCTTGATGTCATGTGTGTTTTCTATCTTGTCTTTTTTTCCCCCTCTAAAACAGCAACCTGGGTATTTGTGGATAAGCACAACACAAAAGATATTGACTTCTACCATGTTTGTTCTCAGCTTCTGGTATTCATGGGAGTGCTTTGTGTCCATTGGTGTTTAATATTAAATTGTCATGGCCCATTGTTCCTATAATGGTTCTTTTTCACTGCTTTTTTTAATGCACTTACTATATGTGCTTTAGTTATTTGTCTGTTTACATCCAAGTGTTGCTCCTTAGAGCAGTAGAGGTAAAGAACAAACACAATACAGAATATGAAGAAATTAAATACCAACTCAAATCATCCTTAATCCATCAGTGATGAGAAGAGCTTGACATATTCTAAAAAAAAGAGGAGAGACACTAGGTAATTCATTTCTTAATTTAGGCACACTGACACATTTTCATGTATTAAAAATTCAAGGAGTAATTGATCAGCAATGTGAGTTATTTATTTATTTAGTAATTATCTAGTATTATTTATGAAATAATTATTAAATAAATAATTAATTAGTTATTACTAAATATTGAGTTATTATTAAATATTTAGTTATTATTAAATAATAGTTATTTAATTACTATTACTGGTAAATAATTATTTAGTTATTACTAAATTAGTAGTAAGTCCTTATTACTTATTTAGTTATTACTAAACAAATAGTAAGAACTACTCATTTCTTTATTTTCACACCCCATCTTTCTTCCAAGATGCTCAGGAAAGCACAGATAGACATTGTCTTTCTTCATTTGTTATCACAACACACTTGTTAGGTATGATGAGTGGCAATGCCATCTGCTGATATCATGTTTAGATAGGTAAGTGTACAATTTTATTTCAGATAATTACTAGCTTGAAACAAAATGTCAGAAGATCAACCAGAAGAAAATTACATTCTTCAATATAAACAAAACAATAAAGCATTCAACTCTATTAAAAGTAACAACTAAAACTAAAGTTTAGAGCTAGCTAAGAAGGGGAGAAAAAAATAAAAATCAATTATAGGTGAACTCTAGAATTAGATGCTGGATCACTGTTACAACCAATTAACAATATAGGTGTATTGTAGTATCTAATAATCTAAAAGAGTGATAATAAGTTATAGCTAATTCTGAATGCTCCACATGCAAAGGCAAACCGTCTACATCAGCTAGAACACTGGACAACTTCTCAGCCAAAAACATGCCATAGGCAAAAACTGCTCTGCACCTATGGAGTATGTGATGTCACAAGCATGATTTAGAGAGGGAAGGGGCTACCGAGCAGTACTAGATCATGCTTTTTACACTTTGCTCTGTTCCCCAGACATGGCAAAAGGTACCTATCAATGCTAGTCTTTAGGATTTCCCTGAATTGTTCATCATCTAAACAAGCTTAAACAGGAGAGGATGACATTAAAGTCTTGATTAAATGGAGAAAATTGTTGCAGTATTTAAATTACTTTCTGGCCTATGCTAAGATTACTTTAGGTGTATCTAAGTTTCTTCAGCAGGGTTGCCCAGGTGAACAAATATAATTGAGTCCCTTTTTTTCTTGATAACAGAAGTGGAGCTGTTATTTGGACCCATCTACTTCGTCTAATATTTCCAGTTTCATTACAACATCATACCTCCAGCTATTATTTCCAATCTGCCTTCAAATTTGAATTTGGGATTCCCTTGGGTTGGCATATTTTAATTCTAACTATTCTCATTTCCTGTGAATGACCTGATTAAAAAAGAAAGAGAAAGAGAACCAATGTTTTTATGGGTTTTTTTAATATAAAAAAGGATTATTTCCCATCCCCTTTCAAATTTCTGCTTGTACATCAGGTTCTCCAGCTAGATCTACATTTCAAATATAAAAACGTCTTTTAAACTGATTTTAATTTAGCTTTCCCTTTAACCAGTGCAGTTTTAATTAGTTCCTCACTGCTGAATTTAAGTTCACTGGCATTGTGCTGAGAGGTTCTGTATACAGCCTCAACGACATTGTTCCACATCATTCTATTACAATAATAAAATTAACATACAAGGGTAGCAACTCAAAGGTTCCAGAAGCAGCTTAGTCCCAGTGAAAATGACAGGAACATGACTGCATTTCATGTGCCACAACACACCATTGCACATGATGGTACAGCTGGAATATAGTCATGTTCTAGCAGAAACGGAGCTGATGCTTGCAGAAAAGTAAAAAGCAAGCGCAGCTTCCTGGTGATGTGGGAAATTGTTGTTCCAGTACATCTAGAAAGCATCAGGCAGGAAGAAAAATTGGTGTGGAGTAGCCAGAGCTGTGATTTTTTGAGCCCTATCTTTTGATCAAAGAAAGTCATCCTGCAGTTAAACACTTATGCGCATGAGGGCCATTCTCTAAAAATTACCTCTTTTGAAATAGCATCAAAATGCATTACCTCTTTTGAAATAGCATCAAAATGCATTACTACAGGTTTCTGAAGAAAAGGTATTGCAAGATAGATTAGTTATTGTTAGCTCTTTCAGAGGCCAGGAGAATGATCCTTACTATTTTTATAAAAAGAAATTATGGTTTTGAAATGTCTCAGCTGGGGGCTCAGACTTTTTAGAGCTTGGAAAAAAATGTGAAGATGGACCCTGAGTAACAACTGGAGAGAGATTAGCAGGGAACACCAGGGAAGCAGGCTAGACTGAAAAGTTGAGAATTGTTGGCTATCCCCTTTAAAGCCCAAATGGCACAGGATTAGATTATTTGCTGGATTACCTCTCCCTGACACTATCTGCTCTTCCTACCAGATCCAATGGGCAAGCAAGCTCCAAATCCCCTCCCTGAAATCTTGCCTCCTAGTAGAACCTCAGAAGCATGTCTTTTCCATGGAATAATATCCTTATACATATACATCATAAAGTAGCCTCGCCTCCAGGGGTGGGCTTCAAAAATTTTAGCAAGGGGTTCTCTACTCGGTTGCTGGTTGGGCATGGCCATGGTGGGCTTGGCCTAGTCAGCCTCCTGCACCATGGTGGGGGAGGCATTTTTGCACTTCCTGGGTTCCGGAGGCATTCCTCAAGCTTCTGGGAGAGCAAAAACAGCATTGCCAGGCTCCAGAAGCTCTCTGGAAATCAAAAATGGCCCCATTTCCGGCCTTCCTGAACTTCTGGGAGGCCCCTTTTTTTGCCCTCTCCAAGCCTCTGCACGTACCCTGCACTTACTTGCATTCAAAATGGGCCACATGAGGACTCCTGGGAGGGATGGGGTGGGTGGGGCGGGACCAGCCAGGAATGGGATTTGGGGGTTCTCCAAACTGTGCAGAATCTTAGCTAGAGGTTCTCCTGAACCCCCGCAAACCCCCAGCAGCCCAACCCTGCTCCCCTTGGTGATTTGGCAGGGTCCCAGAAAACCTTTCAGCCTTTCAGAAGACCACCAAGACCCTGGCTTTTCATGAGGCACTAGATAGAATGAGAATATCTAGAGCTGGTTGTGAAGTCCTCTAAAAGGATAATTGAGGCACCAGGTTTTAGTTTTAAGGGGTTGAGGGTATGATGGTTTATGGTTTTATGGTTACTGGTTTTACTGTTATATGCCCCCCTCCAAAGTTGTGTTTAAGATGGATGACCATACAAATCTTTCAAATAAATAAATGATCAATCAATCAATCTTGAAGAGAGCAATGACAAACGAAGAAAGGGGACATGTGTGTTCATGAAGTAATGAGAAAATTGAACTTGTTGAAGGGCATATTTATCTTATTTTGTTATAATAATGTCTCAGGGTAATTGAATACGGTATTGCAGGCTAATTCTACTGACTGCCAGGAGTTTGATTCTGACTGGCTCAAGGTTGACTGAGTTTTCCAACCTTCTGAGGTTGGTAAAATGAGGACCCAGATTGTTGGGGGCGATATGCTAAACTGTTTAGAGAGGGCTGCAAAGCACTGTGAAGCTGTATATAAGTGCTATTGCGATAGTGAATACAACCAGTTAACCATGAAGGGCATTTTCACAGAAGGAATCTGATCCATTTCAAAAGCACTCTTCTCTTCCCTTCTGTGATCCCATTTAATTGGTTGTATTTGATGCCAGCTAAATCTCTGGATTCAGCTGCAACATATTTGAAGTTGTGATACAGTTAACCCTTTTTCTAAAGCTCAATGGCCTTGTGAAGTTTGTGGGCAATCCATTTTTCTATTATCAGAAATTCCTGGCAAATCATACCTTGAGTTCCCAAATACAGGAGCTAGTTCTCACATGGTCTAAACTAAATAGGCTGGACCAACAATCAAAAAGTAAACAACGCCCCAATCAAGGAATGAGCTAACGGTAAACAGCCCAACCAAAGAACCCCCGAGGCCACTTCCACCAACATTGACTGGGCAAGCCACTAGAATATAAAGTGAGAGCAGCCTCCCTTCCTTACTAGCACTGAATCATCTAATTTGGATAATGAAATGTCTGCAAGAGAAACAACCAAACTCAGAAAGCACCAAGGTCCCCTCATTTCAACTCTGAGCTACAAATATTCTCCTTTATCAGTAAAGATTGCTAGATAGGTTTTCTGTGTTTACATGATGTTTTGGGGGGCATTTGTGGTTATTTTTGTGCTTTTTTATTTTTAACTGTAAGCTCTTTAGAGTCATTGGGAGTCACATGACCTGTAAATAAACAAGAGGTTACAAGCCCATCACTCATTATTTTCTGAAGAATTCTGATTAACTCTTTCCAAACAATGGGAAGCCTACAAACAGAATAACGACGGTAACTTCTCTCTATAGGTAAATACATAAAAATAAATATGTCTCTGAAAATAGAGGCAGAATATAACCAGTGGTGGGATTCAAATTTTTTAAACTACCAGTTCTGTGAGCGTGGCTTGGTGGGTGTGGCAGGAGAAGAATACTGTAAAATCTCCAGTCAGAGGTGGTATTTGCCGGTTCTCTGAACTACTCAAAATTTCCGCTACCGGTTCTCCAGAACTGATCAGAATCTGCTGAATACCACCTCTGGATATGACCACAAAGATCATAGTGATTAATAGCTTCATCCTACATGAATTTCCCCAAACTGAATTCCATAGTGTAACTACACAGTGCTTGCAAGAGCTACATAAAACTATGTAAAAACCTAAGCAATTGACAAATTCTCATTTTTAATGCATTACCATACAATTTCCCAGGCAATATATTTTTTTAAAAAATTCCAGTAGCAAAATAGTCTGTCTCATTTCCCATATAATTGTATAAACAATTATACTTAATTCCTCAAATTGGTTAAAACAATGATTAACCAGTGAAAGTTTTGTTACTTAATTACCTGATGAAAAAGTTAACTACCCTGCTTCACATATTATTTTTCCCTAAAAATCAGTCTGAGAAAAAAAATGAATATTCTTCAGNACCTGATGAAAAAGTTAACTACCCTGCTTCACATACTATTTTTCCCTAAAAATCAGTCTGAGAAAAAAAATGAATATTCTTCAGGTTGGTTATGCCAATAGTTTTCTTACAATGGAGATTATATACTGTGAGGGAATATAAATAGGATATTAGGTAGCATGTTAAATACAATAAACAAGCACAGATATAAATATCTACACAAGCGGCCAGACTGTAAGTATTTGATTCCCTCTACTGGGTGAAAAGCAGTTCTGCAGGTTACTCTGAATCATCCAGAATCTCTATTATCTAAAAAATACTTGTTTCTACAATAAAAATATGCCCACAAGAATGCTAAGAAAACTAACATTGGTATAATAACTATGGTGGATAGAGAGTGCTTAAAAAGATGGCTTATATATTTCATGGACTTATTGTATGAGTGACATATTTTTACATGATTTGCATACCAACACCTTCTTTTCAGTAAAAAGTAGGAGGGACAGAGTACAGGTTTTAGTTTAATAGTAAAAATAAAAAAATATGGAAGAAAAATATGTACCATTAAAAAAACCCAAAATGCTCATGTCTGATTCTGCATAATTTTAGCTTTTACTTATAATACAGACTGTTTTGAAATCCATCACTTTTAAAAGAATTGTAAAAAGATTAGGTAATGAGCTGAGATCCCCTCCTTTGTAATTAACCACTGTCCAAAAGGTATATTTCAGTTTTCTTTTTTCTTTTTAAGGAAGTAAAGGAGATAAATATTTGTTAGTCTAAGCCTGCTCCTTATATCCAGGGACTTCTGTTCCTTCCTTAATGCTTCAAGAGAGGCATAGAATCTAAGAATGGTCCAATGGAGAAGACAACATGTATGCAGATAGAGAAATTGAATACAGATAGTCCTCGACTTACAACAGTTCCCATAGTGACCATTCGAAGTTATCATGGCACTGAAAAAAGTGACTTATGACCATTTTTCACACTTATGACCGTTGCAGCATCCCCATGGTCACGTGATTTACATTCAGATGCTTGGCCACTGACTCACATTTACAGTGCCCTGTGGTCACATTTACAGTGCCCTGTGGTTGCAGTGCCCTGTGGTCATGTTTTGCAACTTTCTTGGCAAGCAAAAGTCAATGGGGAAAACCAGATCCACTTAACAACTGTATTAACAGTTTAACAATTGCAGTGATTCACTTAACAAATGTGGCAAGAAAAGTTGTAAAATGGGGCAAAATTCACTTAAGAAATTTCTCACTTGGTGACATAAATTTGGGGCTCAATTGTGGTCATACATTGAGGATGACCTGGATAACAAAGCAAGTGTCTATTTCTTGAAAAATGTTAATATATGTCATCTTCTAGTTTAAAATTTAATTGCTTAAGGCCAGGGGTGGGATACGACAGGGTTAACTATCAGTTCAGGATTTTCGAGCTTCCCTGCCTGCTGTGAACCGCATGCCTGTAAATCATCATTAGAACGCTGCGTGCCGAGAAGCTGCTTTTGAAACAGCCCTTTTTTCTTGTTTTTTTAACTGCAGCTGTGCCTTGTTCGGCAGCTGAAGTTGAAAAATCAGGAAATAAAGATTAGGTAAGAGCCCGGGTGGGCAGGTGGGCAAAAACATCAGCTGCTCTTCAGAGCTACCAGTTCTACAGAGGTGGACAGAACTGGTAGAAACCCACCTCTGCTTAAGGCTGATATGAAAGTGAAGCCTGCAGAAATATAAACAATGTCTGGCCCAAAGCAAAAGTGGCAAAGATGATTTTTGGGAGTGGAAGTCTACACATCTGAAGGCCAGCGAGGATGAGAAACACTGCTCTAGAACTTTAAAACTCCATGACACTTTCTAGATTCTGAGGTTTCCATGGCAGTTGCAGTGCAGTTGCTGAGCCATCAGGAGCAAATTCATGAGCCACCAGCAACAGTCTCTTCCACCCCCTCAGCCACCACCCCCTGTATTCTTCCCCTCCCTCTATGACCGTACTACCCAAAGCACTAACCTAACTGATTGTGCTCTCTGGCGGAAGCTTTTTGTGCCCTTGCGAGGAGGGGACGCAGCAGCACCAGCTGGGCCCCAACGCCCTCCACCTGGGCTTGGGTTATTTCCACTCACAAGTGAACGTTGTTGCCCTCCTCCCTGGCCAGCTGGCCTGGCTCCCATTCCTTATGAGCCTTTGCGCTTCTTCTGTCCTGCTTCAGAGAGCATTGAGGCACACCAGCAACCTCACCCAGATGGGGAAATCTGTGAGCTTGGCATCCGTCTGAAAGAGTTGGAACTGCTGGCCCTCACAGGAGATGGCTCTGACCCACAGCAGTGTGAGTAACTGAAATCTGGCTGCTCATAATCTTGCTTGTTGACACCTTTGCTACCTCAAAGTATGGAAAGGGTCTACCAACTACCAGGGCTGTCTTAACGCATGGGCCTGATGGGCATTTGCCCATGAGCCCTATATAGGAGCCCCATACTAATCTGTGTATACCCTTCAATGCACCTGGTATCATATAAATACAGCAACATATTTATTACATTTTATTGCATTTTTAATTAATACTAACATGCAGTGGTGTATTAATCATTAAGCAGACTAAGCACGTGCTTAGGGTACCAAGTTCAAAGGGGGCACCACAAAGTTGAGAATATGCACCAAGATTTGTCAGTTCTTAGAGCACCAGTGAACCTTAATCCGCCACTGCTAACATGAAAATACTTGTTTAATTTTATTGACCATTTACATTTTTATTCCTGTGAGAAGTTGTCATAGGTGCCCCAGTACACAACTTTGGCCAGGGCCCATAATGTTATTAAGATGGCCCTGCCAACTACCAAAACAGAAGATCCTTGTCTTTTTGTTTGGTTCCTATGTTGATGGAACTACAAATGAATATCTGAATGTTAGGCTGAATGTTAGCATTTTTTTCCAGTGGTCCCCAACCTTTGTGGCTTGATGGCCCAGTGGGAGAAAACAGAGGAGAAATGGGCCGCTTGAGTGGAGGGCTAGTGCGCACAGGTGTGCAGCTCAACTTGCATGCACGTTGGATCAGCACGTTCGCATGAGCGCACAGCTTGACTTGCACAGCTCGATTTGCACAAGTTGAGCTTCACGCGTGCCAGTCTGTTGCTCACACAAGTCGAATAGGCCTTGGCCCAGTAATGGTCACAGCCTGGAGGTTGAAGACCCCTGACTTAAACAACAATAACAACAACAATAATAATAATTCCACCCAGTTACCATGTAGTAAGATGGGTGGCTCATAAATTTAATAAGTAAACAAATTTAATAAATAAAACAAAGATGCTTGGGAGAAGGCGGAGCTTCGTCTCGGTGCTACAGCTGCGATCTCGGGGCTCTGAGATCGCAGCTGATATTTTCGCCCCTGGTCGGTCCTACGGACCTAAACCCGTCCCGTAGAGCACGGGATTGTGAAGGGGCACAGTCCCAGGATCCCAGAGATACCGCAAAATCTCTGGTTTGATCTGGGAGCAGCCCTTTTGCTGGCACGCAGGAAAGACAGCCTCCAAGCTCTGAAGACCGGGACAGCTCCGAAAAGAAAGTGCTTTGAGCGAGTGTGGTGTCGGTTGGGTGAGAAATTTCTTTTGATTGCAAATTGACTGAGATTTGAAAGGACATCCTAAAAAAAGGAGAAATCTGTGACTTTATTTTTGTTTGACTGGAATTGGTTGAGCGGTTTTTTAAGTGATGTCAAATTGAGGTTTGATTTTTTCATTATTTTTTTTTCTGAGAACTTTAATGTGACTTTGTAGGTAACCGGATTTGAATTTTCTTTATATATATTTTTTCATGCTTCTTTTTGATATTTTTATTCTCTTTAGGATAGAGGCTCCTTTGTTTATTTTTTCTTTTTTTTCTTTTCTGTTTGAGTCTTTTATAAATATTTTTTTCTCCTGGCTGGGGGGGGAAAGAGTATGAAGTAGATGTTGCAAACACTGCCAAACTAGAGGCTTGAAAATATTTTATTTTGAACTGGGAGAAAAGTGTATAAATACTCTCTTCCAAGGACATTTTTAATTTGATAAGATAGAGGGAGAACACAGTAAAATATTATTACAGGTGCTTTCTTGGACTCTTATCAATATTTCAACATTTGAGGCTTGGCTTTGAAGCTGCTGGAGAAGAGAGATCATAATAAGAGCCTTGGATAAAGAAATAAAGTGCAGTGTCCTATATATATATATATAATATATATATATATATATATATATATATATATATATATATATATATATATATATATATATATATATATATATATATATATATATACTTGTGAAATTCCTGCTCGCCAGACTTTTTGTAAATTTTAACTCTATATTTTTGCTTTTTATTTTAAGGAAAGCCTCAGAGTTTTTTCTTTTTTTTTTTTGTTGCTTGCTTCTTTGCTCCTTCTATCTATCGGTTTTTGGGATCACTTTGCTTTTCCTTTTGAATATTTTTTTTTCTTTTTTTTTCTTCTCTTCATTTTTTCTTTTTTATGGTGGATTATTTCAATTGGACTAGGGTCTAGAAGAACTGAAGACCTTTCTTTTCCTTTTTCCCTTTTTCCTCTTTTGGTTTTGGGCTTTTTACTATTGGACTTTTTTACTTTGGACTATAATTGGCTACTCTATCAGCTGGTTTAAAAGTCAAAGAGAATCTGAAGCTTGGAAGCATTAAAATGAGCAGGAAACCAAACTAATTGGCATTTCTGCGTTCTACCTCTGCTTCCCCACCATCTGATGGACAACATTTAATTCAGACAATGTTGAAGCAAGATAAAGAACAAGAAAAAGTAAATCTACAGATGCTTATGCAAAGGAATCCAAGATATTAAGATAAAAATAGATGCCATTTGAACAAAAAATAGAAGAAAAATGATGAAAACATTAAACAAATGATGGGGAAATATGAGGAGAGATTCCAAAAAATCGAGGAAGAAGGAAAACAAAGAGAGAAGAAGATTGGAAATATTGATACTAGATTAACGGTGGTAGAAACAAGAAAAAAGTGGGATGTTGAGGTGGGAGATGGACAAAGGTCAGAATTTTTATCTTAGATTTCAAAATATAGAAGAGGAAAAAGGAGAAATATTTGGCTGCGATAATGATAGAAAATGTTGGCTGATGTTCTTGCGAAATTACAGAGGAAAAGATGATGGATGGAGTAGATGAGGTATATCGAGTTTAAATCAAAGATATGCGATGAGAAATAAATTACCAAAGGAAGTCCATATTAGATTTACCAAAAAATCCATCAAAACACAAATATTACAAGTGGTAAGAGAGAAAACATTGAAACATAAAGGCAAAGAGATTGTGGTTTTAAAACAAATACCTAGAAGAGTGAGAGAGATGAGAAAGAGAATAACCGATTTTTGACTAAATCCTACTGGAAAATGAAGTGAACCATAGATGGCTGATACCAGAAGGATTAATCTTTACGTGGCAAGAGCAGAGACATAGAATTGATTTCAATTGAAAAAGCAGAACTTTTTTACGCAGAATTTTTTTGGAAGAAGAAGAGAGGAGGCAGAGAAAGAGGTCTCATTAATTGAGTTACTGGAGGAACAACCCGAGATTAAAAAGAGAAAGGAGTTGTAGGTGGACACGTAGACAGTAAAGAACAACGTGAAGAGAGAGCCACGAGAGCTGTTAGATCTAAATATAAAGCATAATCATGAGAAGAAAAACTGATTACATGAAATATAAATGGACTTAACTCAGCTGTTTAAAAGAAGGAAAACCTTTCATAAATTAGAGAAATTAATTTGATATAATTTGCCTTACAAGAAGTTCATATCAAAAAAACAACATGAGCAATTGGTTAATACAACCAAATTAGGGAAATATTTACTTCTTTGACTCAATGTAAGAAAAGAGGAGTGGTTCTCTATATTTAAAGAGGATATCCCAGCAAAACTGATCTACACGGATGAAGAGCGGCAGAGTATTAATGGTGGAAAAAATGGACAATAATAGAAAAATACTCCTGATTTGCAATTTATGCTCCGAATGATAAACAAGAAGAGTTTTACAAAAAAACTACATATGGAAATAATTAGACTGGATTATGTCAATATAATTATGATGGGATTTTAATGGAATTGTGGACAATAAATTGGACTATATAACAACAACAATAAAACAAAATAGGAAAGATTCTCCTAAATCCTTTTTAAAAATGACAGATGAATTAACCTTAAAAGATATTTGGAGAGAAAGAAACGTTAAAGTTAAACATATACTTTTTACTCTAATAGACATTTATCATGGTCAGATTAGATATGATTTGGATCTCAACAGAATTAATAATCCACTATTCAAGAAACAAGCATTGAATAAATACTGGGCAGATCATAGTCCAATGACAATTAAAGGAAGGTACAAAAAAAAAGATCGAGATGGACATTAAATAACACTATTTTAAAAGGAGAAAGACTTTATACAATGGATGGAGAAGGAATTAGTCTTTTTCTTTTAAAGAAAAACAAAAAAGAAGATACTTCAATACAGATGTCTGGGATCACAACGAAGGCATATGCTAGAGGTTTGATAATAGATTATACAAGAAAAAAAGAATATTAGGAAAAGACAAGCCTCCAAGACCTTGGAAGACGAATATAAAAGACTTGAAAAAGAATTACAGAAAATGCCACAGAAAAAAAGGTATTAAAATTGAAAACTGGATGTAATTAAGCATAAAATGGAATTAATAGGGAAAGAAGAACTGGGCACAGAAAATTAGAAAAACTTTAACAGAATTATTTTTGAAGATGCAAATAAACCAGGTAGATGGTTAGCATATAAACTGAGAAAGGAGAAGGAATCAAGAAAAATATTGAAACTAATAGATGATCAAGGCCAAGTCTGTTGTGGTAATAAGGAGAAAAAGGAAATTATTTGAGATTTTTACGGGCAACTATAATAAACAAGAGAATATTGATGAGGATAAAATTAAACAGTATTTACAGATGTAACATTACCGAAGATACCTAAAGAGGACTGAAGAAATGTTAGAAAGTAATATAGACAATGAATGGAATTAAACGAAGCATTTTAAGGAAGAAAACAATGGGAAAGCACGAGTCCAGATGGGCTTCCGGCAGAATTCTATAAAAAAATTTCAAGAATCATTGAGCATCCCATTGTTAGAAGTTATGATGAAGTTATGTCAAAGAAGAATGACACCCAAAACATGGTCAGAGGCTTAATATTACACTTATTCCAAAAGAAGAGGCTGATCGTTGCAAATTAAAGAATTATAGACTTATTTCCTTATTGAATGCAGATTATAAAATCTTTGCTTCAATTTAGCAGAAAGACTGAAAAAATATTTAAATAATTTTTATTCACTCAGATCAAAATGGATTTCTGCCCAAAGAGACAAATTAGAGACAATATGAGAGTAATCTTGGATACCTTGGAATATTATGAGGCTCATTCTGAGAACAAATGGCTTTGATATTTCTAGATGCTCAAAAGGCTTTTGATAAACGTGAACTGGAGATTTATGTTATTACTATTGGAACAGATGGGTTTTTGCCAGAAAATTTATTCCAAGCATAGAAGCCATATTATAAATAAACAGACAGCCAAAGGTAATGATGGAGGGAGAATTTACAGATACTTATTAATAATAAGAAAAAGGCACAAGACAAGGGTGTCCTCTATCTCCTTTGTTATTCGTATTGTGACTTTGGAAGTGTTAAATAGAAATATTAGGGATGATAAAAGTAGTAAAAGGAAATGAAAATTAAAAAAAGAAGAATTTAAACTACAGAAGCTTTTGCTGACGACTTAGCTTTTATTCTGGAAGACCCGTTAGAAACGGCTCCAAAGTTATTGGAAAAGATATAGAGACATATGGTTGAGATGGCTGGCTTGAAGAATAAATAAAAGTAAAACAAAGATTCTAACAAAAAACATTGTTTATTGAGACAAAGAGAAGAAATTGACAGATCTTTTGAAAAATCCAAGTTACAAAATAAGGGTAAGTATCTGGGGGATATATTTTGACGGCAAGATGTAGCACATTAAAAGAGAAAAATTGTATACTAAACTCAAACAACAGATAATTACAGACTTGAAAGAATGGGAAAAAACTTGCAATTGTCATATAGGGAGAATTTCAACAATTTAAGATGAGTAATATTTTTACGCCGCAGAATTTCTATTTCTCTTTTCAAGACAATACCAATTAGACTTGGAAAAAAGACTAATTTGAAGCATTTAAATAAAAACATCATGTTTGAAGTTTATATATGCATAGGTTAAAATGAGCGAGATACATAAAGTTAAAGCTTTTGAAGATGCCTAGAATTAGGAGGAGGTTTCGGCTTGCCTAATTGGGAACTGTATTTAATCAAGCTGCAAGTTTGATGTGGGTCAAAGAATGGATAAGCATTTAAGAAAAACATAGATTTGCTGACATTAGAAAGGCCATGATTTACTGTTGGGCTGGATGCTTTTTTATGGTAGCAAGGGAACTAAAACACAGGGTTTAATTTCAGAAGACATTAATATACAGGGAAGTCTTTGTGGTTAAATTGGGAAAAGATAAAAGGAGACAATGTTATTTGAAAATTCGCAGTTTGGTTATCGACTATTGAAGCATTTTTCCTATCTATGATCTATAAAAAGGACAAGTTAGATATGGGGTCAATTTGTTAGATGAAAAGGTGGACTTAAATCGATCCCAAACTTAGAGGAACAAGGTATAAAGATGAAACTGGTTTTCAATCATGCGCAATACACTCAAGATATGAAATGAAGAATTTTAAAAATGGAAGGAATTCTATGATAAACAGACTGATTTAGATAAGAATAATTGATTTGGGTACTGAATGAGCAAGTGATTCAAAAAACTATATTGGTTATTTATTGGGAATTAAGTTAGAGAAGAACAAGTTAAAGAAACTATGTTGTTTGGGGGAAAAATTTTGATATGGGGGATTGATTTAGAGAAATGGCAAAAATTATGGTCTCAAAATTATAAAAATGACAATGTCAACAGCATATAAAGAACTTGTATAAGATGTTTTACGGTGGCAACACTTCCCCCCGACAAGAATAGCAAGAATGTTCAAGAACAAATCGCGAAAAATGTTGGAAATGTCATCAGATCCTGGCTCATACTATCATAGTGTGGTGGACTTGTGAGGATGCTAGAAAAATATTGGACTAAAAAATTCACATATGGTTGGAAATGAACAAAAGAAACACATAGGACTTGAAACCAGAGATTTTTTTATTGGGAATTTTACCTGACACATATAATAAAGATTGGAAAATTTTGAATTGTAATGTATTAAAACAGCGGCTAGGAATTGTATTTGCTAAATAATTGGAAGAATGAGAAAAATACCATTACAGGAAGAAATTATTAAGAAAAATACCTGGAATGTGCTGAGATGAAGTAGATTGACATTTTGAAATTAGAGAGCAAGAAGATAAACAATTTAATGAATATTGGGATCTTTTTATCAATAGCTAGATGATAAAGATACGATAGATAGGAACATTTAATACTAATATCTATAAAGGGTTTTTTTAGGATTGATTTGTTATGAATTATTTGATTTGTTATAGAATAATTGTTTAAAGTATCTTGATATCTCACCCAAAGCATGAATGATAAAAGTAATATCTACAAAATAATTTTTTTTTTTTTAGTAATATTATGTGATATGGATTGATAATATGAATTGTTATGGCATTATAACTGTAATTGACAATACAGAATGAATGCAGCCAAAGCTGATGAATCAACCGATACACCGGAAAGTATATATGAGAATAGATGTTTTTAATGTTATGTTTGTTATGTCTGTTTGTAGAAAATTAATAAAATTCTTTTAAAAAAATAAAATAAAACAAAGATGCTTGAAGTAGTGGCCACAGCTAGTAAAAGCAATACATGCTTAATATATATACTGCCAACATCTGTATACATAATTTTAAAAAATTGGTAAATTTTCTAATACAGCCACTGAATATTTTGACAAATAAATTATATATTTGATGTATATCAAATATATGCACCCATTAGTGAAAACACCTTTTAAAGTAAGGTCTACTCATGGGTAGTCTGAGAGTAAGAGGAGAGGCAATTTTCATTCTGCTTCCTTCCCTTTGAAGATTTTTGTGATCTTACACATTTATTTTAGACAGCTCGAAGGCCACATAGGAAACAGACATCAGGAAAAAATTCCCCCTTCCATTAAAAAGATCTTCTGCTGGATCTTGGCCAATTCATAAATATAGCTATATATACAGAGTCCAGGCCAATGGACTCTGAAACCAAGGACAGAAAAATGTTTTAAAAGTGATTTATTAAGGGTATGTTGCTATGGTGAGAAAGAACTTCTAAAACAACTTCTAAACTTTGTGATCTTTTCAATCAGCCTTTTCTCACCTGATGTATTCCAGAAGTCTTGCAATGCTTATCCCATCTGTCCTAGCTAAGCCAGCTGACCTGGTGAGCATAATGCTGGACCAGGCTATGTTTATGATTCTTAATGCAAATAGATAAGAGGCTTAGTCCAAGAATTTTGAGTCAAGTATTTTGATGCCCAGCTGACATACCAATTCCTAAATTGATGGGTAAAAAAACACTTTACAAAGCAAATCTTCATCAAAGTACTTGTAGGCAGATCATTTGAAAAGGGGAATTTATTTGTTATCAATTGAAGATTGCATACTGCGTGGGCAGCTATAAGTGTATATTTTGGCTGGAATTGTGGAGAAAATTTAGAAAGTTGGTTTTGTTGGACCTTATTGGTGATCCTTTGGGAGATTTAATCTGTTAACCCATATTCCTAAAGTCAATCCTGTTCCATCCATAATAAAAAGGAAAGCTGGCTATAATCACTCATCTTGGAAATCTGTGAACTGCAAAAGCTCCAGCAAACATCAGAAGCCACAAGATTGGCTTGGGGAAGGGGTAATTACTGGGTAATTTTGATGTATCATATAAAAGCATCACACCATCACTGGGCAAATGAGCTATAGAACAATACAGATAGTCCTTGACTTACATCAGTCAATTTAGTGACTATTCACATTTACAATGGCACTGAAAAATGTGACTTATGACCATTTTTCTCACTTACGACTGTTGCAGAATCCCCATGGTCCTATGATCAAAATTCAGATGATTGACAAGTGATTCATATTTATGACAGTTGCAATGTCCCGGGGCCTCGTGGTCTCCTTTTGCGATATTCTGACAAACAAAACCAATGGGGAATCCAGATTCACTTAACAACCAGGTTACTCATTTAACAAAGGCAATGATTCCCATGACAACTCTGGCAAAATGGGGCAAACTCACTGAACCAATGTTTCACTTAGCAACATAAATTTTGGTCTCAGTTGTGGTTGTAACTCAAAGACTACCTGTACAGTCACCAACAACAACTGCTCTATCTAGGAACAAGGGATTTGTTCTATCACAAGTGTTGTGTACATTGCAGTACAGCAGCAGGCAAACCACTTTTCCAAGTATTAACTTTAGAATAAGCTCCAAAGCTATTTCCAATGTCAGTGTGACTTTTTTTTAATTTTTATTTGCTGTTACTGTGGTAGAGAATATGGTAGAGTTACTATGTCTTTGCAATAGCATATGTAACATAGCTAGTGATAAATTCTACATTTTTCAGATAAGCTTCTGAAGGCACTGAAAGATGAAAAGACACAAGATGAAATGACAAGACTGACCCTGAAGAAACATTCACCTATATCATGAAAGCTGTTCACATCTGAGCTGGGAAATTAGTTAGTATGGCAAAGCTATAGTGAGTGACATGGAGCCTATAGTCTGGCAATTGCTTCTTCGTAGACTGTTTCTACAATATTCTCATTTTGACAATAAAGTTATTTTCATCTACATTTCTTGGAGGTGGTTAATCCTGAACTGGAATTCCCAGGCAACTTTCAACTTTTCTCCAGTATTCCTCTTGATACCTAATTTAGACCTTCTTCCCTGTATCCTCTACATCACTCGGTATGTGAATCAGTTCTCGATACTATTACAAAGAAAATTTCTTTGGAGTTCTCACATATTCCCATGACATATTTCTCTTTCTTCCACAGGAAATTGTGAATCCTCCTCAATTTTCTACTTTATAGAAAGAGCTGCAAATGTGTTATGCAATTCAGAATAATAATAAAGCTTGTAGAGAATTATCGTTTTAAAAATGATCTTGTCCCACAAGATGGCAGTATGCTACAAAACTTCTACCTTAGTAAGCTTAAATTCACTTGTGGTTTTTTCCAAACCTGTCTACCCAGCCATTAAAGTTAGGACTCATTTGGCACAAATATTTGACATACTATGCTATTTTCTTCATTGGCTGTTTACCTTTTGCCAAATCATTGGAATTAGAGTTCACAGTTACATCAGCAGCTCCTCTGTACCATAGTTTTTATTCAAAATTGTTGGATTATGGAAAAAGTTCAATGCAATAAGTTTCCAATTTCAGAATTATATTAAGAATTCTAATTGTACCCTTAGATAAGGTCAGGCTAATTGTTAAGCACTTCATGGATTGTCTTCATCCCAGAAACTAAACTGTTATTATTAGGTTAAATAAATCGATGGGGGGACGTTTGTGTTTGTGTGTTCAAGTTAGTGTTGATTCCTGACAACTGCCTGAACTAGTTCCTGCAATTTTTTGGGCAAGATTTTTGGGAGTGGTTGCCATTGCCATCTTTTTTCTAGGATTAAGAGAGAGTGACAGGCTCAAAGTCAACCAGCTGGATTCATACCTAATGTGGGATCAGAATTCATGGTCTGCTAATTTTTAGCCTGGTGCCTTAACCACTAGAGCAAACTGGTTCGTGATAAGGTATTACTTTCCCACTTCTAGTTGAGTAGACTGTGTCAGAGTGTTTGCAGTGTGACTACTATTGTGAGACAACCCAGGAGCACAACACAGCACACACAGGCTTTGTCTTTTAACAGTGGTTTATATACAAGACTACTATATACATACATATACGTGATAGGCTCATACCAGACAAGCAATCAGTCTGCATTACTCTGCACGGAGAACTACAATGGAGACAGAACACGAGGAGAGATATGCCCTCTCATGGCTGCCTTTATTTAGATAGCTTCTTAAAGTGGTAATTATCCTGCTGACCTAACCTCAGTCTTAAAGTGGCAATACCATTCTCATTGCATTAGCATTTACAACCTTACAACAGCTGGTCAGCTATTAAATCTGCAATACTTTAACAGACTATTTTCGCTTTCAGATCTTACTGGGTTTCTCGTATATTAAAATAAAAGTGGATGGGTTTTCTTACATTTTACCTCAAGCAACCAAATGTTTTTGCCTTGAGGACACATGCAAAATTTGGGGCTAATCTTTCTGAGCCCAGATGAAACCCACAATGGATCACAGAATCATAGGACTGGAAGGGAAGTATTTGAAGTCTTCTAATCCAACACTTTATCCAGATGTCAGACTTTCAAGATACTTCAAACTAGAAGAGCAATGCCATGTTGGTCAGAACTACTTTTGCAGTATTGTAAAGTGATAGTCACAAAATCTTGATTCTCCCTCCTTTCCTTTATCTTCACTTGAATTAGGAGGGGATTTGTCTGAGGCATTTACTTACTTTTTTTACCGTTAACTCATCCTCTTTTAGCAACAGCAGTAGCACTTAGATTAATATGTTACCATTTAATGCCTTACAACAGGGCTCTCCAACCTTGGCATCTTTAAGACTCGTGGAGTTCAACTCCCAGAAGCTG